>OMLP01039057.1:0-19340 GCA_900302685.1 Spondyliosoma cantharus | reverse complement strand
CCATGCAGACCAACTTGATGCAGTGTGCGGTGTATGGTCTGAGCACTGACATGCTGACCCCCCACCCCTTCAGCCTCTGCAGCAATGCTGGCAGCACTCATACGTCTATTTTCCAAAGACAGCCTCTGGATATGACGCTGAGCACGTACACGCAACATCTTTGGTCGACCATGGCGAGGCCTGTTCTGAGTGGAACCTGTCCTGTTAAACTGCTGTATGGTCTTGGCCACTGTGCTGCAGCTCAGTTTCAGGGTGTTGGTAATCTTCTTAAAGCCTCGACCATCTTTATGTGGAGCAACAGTTCTTTTTCTCAGATCCTCAGAGTTCTTTGCCATGAGGTGCCATGTTGAACTTCCAGTGACCAGTATGAGAGTGTGTGAGAGCGATAACACCAAATTTAACACACCTGCTCCCCATTCACACCTGAGACCTTGTAACAATAACGAGTCACATGACACCGGGGAGGGAAAATGGCTAATTGGGCCCAATTCGGACATTTTCACTTCAGGGTGTACTCGGGCAGTATGGCCTAAAAGTTGAATTTATGATTTTAATTGATTTGTTTTTCCTTCTCAAAAACAAACTTCAAATGACAAAGAAATTATTAAAAGCATGTATTTTAATGCTTTTGTTTTAATCAAATTAGCCCTGCCATTGTAGACAGGTAGCTTTGAACTCACTTGAAAAAATAAATAAAAGTGCATCCTTTTGAAAAGAATGTGTCCCTTTTTGATAAAATGCTTTTGTAAACATATATTTAACATGTCAGATTGCTTGTAATTATCAATACCAATATGGAAACTGATCTGTTTTTATAAAGTGTTAACATAACTTTTATTAAATACTTTATTTTGCAAAAGGTGCATTTTGTTTACAAGAAGTATTTTATATCCCCGAAGATATGTAAACTAAATTAATCTGCATGCACTGCATAGTAAACATGGCATGTTGGTAGATGTACAGGACATGAGGTGTGTGTTTGCTCCCTTTTTAACACATTTTTCTCCAGGAAGACGAGCCTGTCTGCTTCCTCTGGCTTTAGACATCATGCCCCGTTGTGGTTTCGTAGCACAAACCTGAGGTCCAAAGTTTTCAGCATGTGGATGAACCTCCGGCTTCTCCACTGTATATACGGACACCAACAAACTGTCCACCGGGACCCTTTCTTCTCATACGGGACACAATGATTCTACTAATGTTGGATGCTTTTAGCAGGTAATTGTGGGCTGCTGCGCTCCTATGCATCTCGTAGTGAACAACAAGTGTCCCACTCTGATACATGCTTCTGTTTGAGATGCTGAAATAAATGTGTCGGTCACTGCCTTTAGTTGCAATAGCCTTTAAACAAACTTTGCAGCGGACAGTGGTTTGTTCAAGGTCCGACACCACAAAACCAACTACAAACGAGACAGTGCCTTTATAGGAACAAACTCTTGCTGCCATGCTGTTGTGTTTATTTCTCTGTGGAAAGTCAATACAGGGGGAACTACAGTAGCCCACGGGGAGCGGCAGCGGAGCAAGTTTAAGAGAAAATCGATTTTCATTTTATTTTATTTTTTTAAATCGTCCTAAACCACAAACTCCAATTAATTGATTTTAGCGATGTATCGCACAGCCCTAATTCTAAGCCTTGATTAGTTTAGTAGACTTAAAGATTTCCTTCTCCTTCAATATTTATTAGTGTTTCTATACAAATAACCTTCCAGTACAAACGACACAAAAAACAATATGAATTTAAATATATGTGTAAATTATTGTCACCTTAGCAACTGAGGTGACCAAATCATATTTGCCTACAAAGGCTAAAGCAGCTGATTGCCACAAAAAAAAAAAACAGGTCAAAATAAAACCTGATTTCCACAAAACCAGGATAAAGACAAACTAAAAATATTCAAATGGCAACCGGAACTTAGCAAATAAAAGTGAAAACCAATAGTAATGATTGGATTCAGATGAAAAGAAATAAACAATAATATGAGGATCAAATAGACATCTCCCAAAGATAAATCAAGATGAGATACAGAAGGTATTGCCTTGCCAAATGTTTATAATTTGGCAGTTACATATCAACTTTTAACAGAGCGTATCAGGCAGAAACTTATCCACTACAGTGGTGAGATAAAGAATCCCAACCCTGAGGTCAGTAGTGGAGTCACAGTATGCTCTCCCTCAGGTTCCCACTGCTGGATGTATCCAACTGCTCACTTTTTGATGTTCGGTTCCACGTGTGAAAGTTCAAAAGAACTTGGTTGAGTTTCTCCATCCAGTCCAGCCTTTCCTGTTTGGTGTCAGCTGAAAACCAGCACCTGCACAAGAACAACATCCATCAGTTTGTGTACTGTGAACTCACGAGCACCGTTAGAACTGTTAGTGAAACCAGACCAAGTGGAAACCTCCGGGGCTGAAAAATGAGTACCGCGCACCAAAAACTGCAAGTCCTTGTTTGGCCACTGGAGGCTGGCTCCAAAAGTGAATCAGTCCCCATGAGAGCCCATGTTAACTTTACAGCAGAAATAAACATGTTAATAGCCTGGGACACATTTTCAGCCTGCTAAAGCCAATTTTCCTGCTCAAGACACCAGTACGGGAGGTGAATATTTACATAACCAACTCCTTTAATATACATCAAGGCTTAAGGTTCTGTGTATTTAGGGGCGTGGCTGCTTTGAGTGAAAGCTAGCCTTGAGCCGTCTGCTCGGCTTCACCACAGCTAATCCCAGTTGAAACTTGAAAAGAGTGTAAAGGCTATACATCTTTTTTCCCTAACTGTGACTTCTCTTTTTCAAAATACATTTCGGGGACACAAATCACTGATGTCACAGAAGGAGTTTCCCATCAACTGTCAAAAGTAAAACACCCTCTGTGACATCACTGGTGAGCTGCACCTCGAAGAGCAACATGCTTCATTCTTACCATAAACACAAGTGACAATTATACTTAAACAGGTTTTCAGAACAAATTAAGTATTGTTTTAGCCAAAATGTGCAACCTCAAAATGATTTAAAGCAGTCCTGGGATTTGAGCTTTGAAGAAACAGTTCAACCCCAAATAACAATTCACTATCTAACCAGCCCCATGCTGAAGAAGTTGAGTCAAGTTATGTAGTCTACATGTAGCGCTGCTGGAGCTTCACAGAAAAACAGCAAGCAGCATTTTCCTTAACAACTGAAGTTGACGTGTACTTGTCAAAATTATTTACACCCTTTTTCAAGCTGAAATCTTGACTGCTGAGCTAAATGCATTAGAGCGCTGCCCGTCTGAGGTTGGTTCATGGGCTCGACCGCTCGCAAGGGTGCAAATATTGTCTTTTCAAATCAATTTAGGATCTCAGGGTTTACAGATGCTTGGATTACGCTGGATGAGCTGCATGGAACCATTTGATATTGTGTATTGAAGGACTCAACTAAACCTAAAAGAAGTTTAGCGTATTTACTATCTACTACCAAATTTTTCAGGGTGTTTGAGATTAGATGCCATCTTACTTGGACAAGGCTTCCTGGCTGTCGTCCTTCTGCTGCTGTGTGATGCTGCTCACCAGCTCAAAGGTGAAAGGTCGAGCACAGGAGTCCCTCTTCACGGGCCTGACCGACTGACTGAGGGAGCCGGACAGAGAAATGCTGCCCTCTGCCTCCTGGGAGGTTTAAACAGAAAACGGAATTTAATCGATGAAGTGACAGGGGCTTTGTCTGCCGGTCAGTCTGTTGGTCTAGCCATACCTTAGTTTCTTTGTCATTGGGATGGTTCCAGTAGTACATGTTACATTCCTCCAGAACAAAGTACCGGCGATGCCACACCCCGTATCCACTGATCAACTCAAAGATTGTCTGGGAACGAGAGTAGGAGTGAATTTACTGCAGCAAATCTTCAGGCCGTTTTTTTTAACATTCAAGAAAAATGTCTCTTTTGATTATTGGAAGTCTGTTGAACTTAGGATTTAGCAAAGACAGGAGCCACATTCCCACCTGAGTGTAAATCTGTTTCTTCTCAGTGTGGTTTTAAGATACAGATGCTTGCTAAAACAATTATAACAAAATCCAATTCTTGTTTTAAATTGTACAGTATGACACTAAATTGCTTGTTAATATAGATATGGAATGTAGCCAGAGTCGCGGAAAATTAAAAAAACATCACGTCACTGACCAGGAAGCCTTGGTGCTGTACATTTGAGTGACTTTCACTGTTCAGTCTCAGGTAGATGTTGCCCTCTAGAGGAGAGAGAAAGGGCACCTGCAGTCAGGGAGAAAGAGGGACACACTGTAAAAAAGTACTATGTTAAGGACATGTAAAAACACAAAACACAATATTTTGAAGAATTTCATTCCAACAAGGTCTTCATCCAACATTCTTGATCAAACTATGACCAAATGTGCTCACAAATGACTTGCATTTATATCGTCAGTCATCACGAGCAGGTATCAGCGATGTGTGTACTGCATGTTGGAGTGAAATTCTTCTTGTACATTCAGACAGTTAGCAGACAGACACACACACACACACACCGTCTACAGAGAGAAAACTTAATGGGTGAAATGACACAGTGACTTGATTAGAAGTGTACTTTCTATGCCGTCAGTTTCCTCCCAATAACCTCATGACAGCATGTAATTCAAAAATAAATAATCCAAGAATATATAGAAAAGAAATATGTAGTAACTAGTGCTGCAGCGAACAATTAGTTTAATCGCGGATTAATCAATTTGTTGTTTGGCCCATAAAATGTCAGAAAATGGTCAAAAAACTAAAATCTCCTCAAATGTTGTTTTGTCCACAACCTAATCATACTACCATAGAGGAGGAGAAGAAACCTGAAGCAGCTAGAATCAGAGTTTTGACTTCTGTTTTCATAGATAATTACTCAAACACATTCATCGGTTACCAAAGTAATTGCTGATGAATTTCGTTCGTTCGTTCGTTTCACTGACAACTAAAGGATTAACTGTTAACTCTCACCACATGCATATGAATACATTTCACTATGAATTTCAATCCAGTCTTTATGTACAATGGAGTAAATATGTCATATAATTATTTTCATTTTGCTCTTAAGCACCGTTTCACAGTCCAAGTATTGCCACATGATGAAAATCATCTGTGGTTTTTGAAAATAGATTAAAAAAAAAAAAAAAAAAGAGCTTGGAGAAAAAAAAGGAACTTCATTTACCACAAACATCCATCAATTAATTTGTAAGAGTGAAATCGTGAGTCAGAGGTGAGGCTAGCAGTGAGAGGTGAAAGGCTGACAGTGTTGTGAAAAGAGTGAAACCTTTTCCTGAAATTCATCTCCCAGCAGCCTCCTGATTTTGCCTTCAAGTTTCATCTGAGTGGAAGAAGCAGGAGAGAGAGAGAGAGAGAGAGAGAGAGAGAGAGAGAGAGAGGAGGGAGGGGCAGACATGTTACATCACCAGTGAGCCCGCCCATGTGATGAAGCTTTTGACAGAATAATAAAAAGACTAAAGGGATGTGTAGTGGTGTCTTCAGTGGTTGACTAGTGCTGAATGTAAAACAAGCAAATGCACAGAGAGGTGCAAAACCTGGTGACAGTGAACATGCTCTTCCTTTCCAGAATGTTTCATTCTATGAATTATTACAACAGAAGGAAAAAGCTTCCTGAAAGTACAATTCAGTGGGAACTATCAAACATTTCACATGCTTTGAGCGGTGCATATCTTATCTTTTTCTCTTTGGTTAACTCAGCGTCACGTCACAAGGTTTGTGGCTGGGATTGCTTATAGGTCTATCTAATTGTGCTCAAGGTCGTTTTTACTGTTGATAATGCTCTATAGAATATAAAAAAAATGAACAGAGTTTTCAGTCAATTTGCATTTGTGAATTGATGCAAGGCTCGTAGATTCTATTGGTTGGTTAGTTTCTTCTTCAGTACACTTTTCATCAGTACACAACACTCTGGTCTGAGTAAGACAGGCGTGTATTAGGCTTTCATTTCTAAAGTTTTCCAACAACACCATGTCAGATCATTACCTTATCCAGAGGGAACTTGCTGTGTCCCAGTGAGGCCAAGGTGATCTTATGGGAACCCACCAAACAAAAGTTACTGGAGCGACGTGTGTTGACAGCTGGAGGAGCAGCTGAAGGACAGAGAAGCACAGGCTGAAAAAACTCAGAATCAACATAAACTAGTCAGCAGTAATGTACTTGACCATTATGGCCACTCATAGTTTATTTGGTAAATGAAGTTTATCAGCTTTTGGATACAAAACTTTTTTTTTTTTTTAAACATTTAATAGGTACCATTCTGGATTTGTTGTTGTTGATTTGAGTGCAACAGTCTAGATAAATTAAGCTTCCTTGAACTTTAACAACCACTGACCGATATATAACTCAACTTACATGTCAGACTGTTACTGGATCTCTGTTGAAAACAAAGAAAGTTTAGGGAAATTATTCTGTGAAGTGAAAGAAACACACTGCAATAGCTGGGCATGAAACAAAATCTGGATACTCACTGTGATAGTATTCAGGAGCTTCCTCGGTGTGACCTGAATGTGTAAAAGCACCATGAATGAATCAGACCTTCACTGACATAAACACACGGCTCATTATTTGGCTCACCAACTTACCCGCGACTTGGTGGTGGTCCGGTCCGTGCTGCAGTTACTACCTGAGGGGTGGGACTAGAAGGAACAAAAACAGGCACATTAAAAATCCACATGAGATCTTACTGTACTGTGTATTTCACTACTTTCTAGAACTGGAAAAAGAAGAACTTATGAAATTAACTAAATCAAAATTGTTTTTTACAACTAGAATGGCAGTCATAATACGAATAATACGCAGACAAACAATATATTCCTATGGAAGCCAGTATTCGTGATGTTTTGACCTACAGTATCATTAGGCCCTGCAGTGGGTATAAGGTGGTGCCATGAAAAAGCTACTGAGCCCATTTATAATAGTTAGCAATTGACAGATTAATTGGACTGTCAATACAATCAAAATGTCAAAAGTTTTGTCTTACCAGGCTATAGACTTCCACATCAATTTCAAAGGATGAGCGTATATCCTTCCTAAAGGAGGCAAAGCAAGCAATGCATTAATCTATATACCACTAATATGATCACACTGATATTGATACAGATACAATGACAATGCAAAAAAGATTTAGGTGCCAAAAAGACTCATCGTAATCATTTAAAAATGAGTAATGTTTGTGAAAAAAAAAGACTGTGTCCCAGGTTTATAGTGAGGACAAAAGACGTGATGATGTAAAATAATGCCAGTTTTTTGTTGTGGTGAAATTTTTGTTCATGCAAAAGTAAAATAAAATATACAAGCGACTTTACTAAACTCAGTGATAGATATTGCGACATATCCACCTGTTGTTAGTGTCTCAGTCATTGTGTAAGGAGTTGTGTTTTTCTTGTTGGAAGTGCTTAATGAAGTGCAGCTTACAGAGTGACAGAAGTAGGGAAGGAGATGGTGTCTCCATTCTGAGCATCAGCAGCTGTGGCCAGTGGGGTGGCCACGATGTTGCAGGGCCCATAGCGGATCAGGATGAAGAAGTAGTGACTTGGACGACCTTAAACAGGTAAACAGACAATTCAGTCCTTTCAAAGTGGAAAACCACTACATTTGTGTAAGTTAAGTCCTGAATTTTGAAACAGGTTTTTACTGAAGTCATACTACATTAGTAATGCTAAAAGGCTGTGCTACCTGGTCGGTTGTGTGAGGAGCAGACAAATTCAACCTTGAGGGGCAGCTGGATGTTTGTGATGGCGACAGTCCCTCTGCAGGGCTGCTGGGAAACGATGTCCCCGTCCTCTCCTGACTCAGAGTTTCTCTCCTCCCTCAGCCTGGCAACCTCTGCCAGCAGGGCCGAACGTTTCTCACCTGACAAGGAAAAGTTTCACAAGACTGATAACATCACAGAGAGGAAAACAAAACAACTAAACTTATTTCTTTGAGCGCAATTATTCAAGCTTTTGAACAAGACGAATGTAATATATATTAGAAGAAATACATGTACAAATGTATGACTTTATTAATATTATTATTATCATTATAAATACCACTGTCTTTCTGTTACTTTAACTATTTTATCTTAAATGTAAGTATCAAAAGAATGCAATTGCTGTTGAAGGAAGACAATACAGTGTGAACATGGCTTCTTATCAATGGTACACAAAGATGGGACAATTAAATCAAAGATCTTGACGTGTACATACAGGAGACCAGCAGCAGTTTCTCAGCTTCAGCCTCCTCCAGTGAGCCTCGTCCGTGCTCCTCGTCAGTGCAGCAGCTCAGAGCCTGCAGAGTCTGGTTGATGATGGTCTGCAGCTTCCCTGCTTCTTCATTAAGAGCCTGGGAAAAATACAAGACAACATGGAATATTATGGGTTATTCAGTGTTAGTAGTGGATTTAATTCAATCGAAGCAGTTGTAGTTACGTTTACAAACCAAAGTTAGGTTAACAGTAGAAACACTAAAGGTAACTTTCTAGAGAAATATAGTTCATTGTTTGGGTTTCATCCTGGCGCTTTGGCTTGGTGCCTCAAACTGTCGGTATTCGATGACCTGTGGATGAGACTCAACAATCAACTATATTTCTCCAGAAAGATAAATATTGCTGATACAATGGGTAAGCCTTCTTCAGTTGAAAACAGTGCTGCACACCGTGATTTTCTCCTTGGTGTTGACAGAGGGTTGAGGCTGGGACTTCAGTGCAGCTCGTCTTTGAACCCCAGGAGTGACACTCTGAATTGTGGGCGGCTTAATCTGTCTTTGTGTGCGGTAGGCATCGATACTGTCAATGAAAGTACAATTTACAGACACGCGAGAGCACCATTCCACTACACAGTCAGATTCTGATATGTTAACAATTACTCACACAACACATTCACACTTAGAATTATTATTAGAATGATCATTAACAGTCTTTACAGCTCCTATATCTAAAAGAAAAAAATATTTGAAGATGATAACAGTACAATCCAACATGTTCATAAAACCTGTTGATTGAAATATAAAAACAGCGTTTATATAAACAGAAAAACACCAAAATCCTATTCATCATATTTAAATCTATATAACCTGTATAGAGGTGCAGTTTCAGCAGGAGGGGTGGAGGTCTCTCCTGGAGTCAGGAGCAGAGATGGAGGATTGGACTCCTGGCTCACCGCCAGTCGCTATTGGTGGGATGAAAAACATTACATAAATCCATTGAGGGTCTGAATTTACAAGATTCCCACTTAATCTAGACAGCTCCATAATTTAACTTATGTACAAACAGCTCAAAGATATGAACTAATCTTACCAGAGGAGTAACCACGGCCTCTACAGACTTGCTGAGGGGTGACAGGATGCCATTTGGAGGAAAAGTCAGCAGCTCATCGCCGTTGCTTTCAGGCTTCTTGCTCTCATCATGCTCTTCTTCACTTTTCTCCTTCTCAGACTCCATGTCCATCTTGTCTTTGTCTCCAGGGCAAACGCCGATACCACTATCATGGTCCTCAGCGTCTTCATCTTCCACCCTCTCTCCCTGCATCCTTCCAGCATATTCCAGCACTTCCTCAAACATCTGGTCGATGATTTCAGCGGTGTTGGTCTCATCATGAGAGCTTAGTTCAACTGTGGGAAGGCACATTCACAAACAAAAAAAACAATTTGAACAATAGATGGATGGCTGGTAAAGTCAGAGAAAACCCACGAATAAATGTTAAATTGAAGAAAACCCACAACAGATAGATCCATCTTTTATCACATTTATTTCCCACGTGCAGTTTTTGTTTTCCTCTTGCAACCATGTGATTTAGAACATGCAGCTGGCAGACGCAGTTTACTAATGAACCAGTGATTTCTGCCTGACAAATAACTGACTTCACCCATATGTTCCCTGTCTCCTAAGGTGTCCACAGGTGGCCCAGGTGCTCACACCAACATCTTCTTACTGCTCTCACCTGACACACTTGAGTCTGCCCTGGACTCCATGGAAGTATTGGTCTCAGACAGGGTGGAGTCATTGATTAGCTCGGGCTCCAGGATAAATGTGACTTTCTTTGAGCTTTCTCCTCCCTCAGACTCGTGAGTGTCTTTTGTCAGCCTATCTACAACACCCTGGCTTCCATCTACTGCAGCTTGCTCCAGTTCCTTGGTCTCCAGAAGGTGATCTGATACCTGGACTTCTGTCAAACACTGATCTCCATCACTTCCATCGCCCTCTGTTGATTTAGCCAGCGTCTCTACTTTAAGCTTAGCTACATCTTTCATATTTGTTTCAAGCTCTGTATAGTCATCTTTCAGAGACTGAGCTACATTTGATGCCTGTGTTTCCTTCACTATGCTATTTGGAACTCTTCCGTCTAACTCTAGATCCATGTCCTCTTCTTTTATACTGACTGTCTGGACCGCCGTTGACTGTTGACATACATCATCCCTATGATCACCCGGTTCAGTGTCTTTCTGGTCTTGTTTTATTGTAAAAATATGCATATCTCCTCTGAGCGCTCCCTCATAACATCCTTCACAAGACTGTATGTTGCCTTGGTCTTTGTTTGAAGTCAATTGGTCTTTCACAGAGTCATCTAAACAGCTGTCGTGCTCCAATTCATCCTCCTCAGGTCTTGGTTTCTCATCTTCCTGCATTTCAAAGCAGCCAGCAATCTCAGCAGAGACATTAGCCAAATAACATTCACTATCCCGGATGTCAGAATCTTCACCATCATCTGCAACACTGCTTCCCTTCTCGTTCTCCACTCTGGATGATTCCAACTGCCCTTCCTCCTCTTTAGCACACATATATTCCTCCTGCTCAGCCATTTTAGACTCTTCCTCCATGCACATCGTGTCTTGAGGATATCTCCAGAACTTTAACTCCTCATCTGTTGAAGGGTCAATCTCATCTTCACTGTGTTGATAGCCACCAATTTCTTCAACTTCTTCAAATGAAAACACCTCAGATGCACCCTGTTCAGTTGGTTTGGAGACTGCGCCTAGCAAGCTCTGATCATCACCTGTTGGCAACTCTGACACATTGAGATCCTCACTAAAAGATGCTCTGGAGAAACTCTGATCCTTGCTAAAAGACAACTTCAATACAGTCGGGCTCTGTAATTGTTGGGACTTAAGCTGGTCCTCTTCATTTCCAATTGAAGCCTTGTGCTCCATCTTCTCCCTGACTTCTCCACCCTGTAGAGTACTTTGCACCTTCCTTTCCACTACCAGCTGCCCTTCATTAGAGTCTTCAACCTCTCCAGATCCTGTCGGAGTTTCCGAGTCACAGGGTG
Organism: Spondyliosoma cantharus; assembly: GCA_900302685.1. Classification (NCBI taxonomy): domain Eukaryota; kingdom Metazoa; phylum Chordata; class Actinopteri; order Spariformes; family Sparidae; genus Spondyliosoma; species Spondyliosoma cantharus. Next base: position 8,100 of record OMLP01039057.1, on the reverse strand, counting down.
CCCTTTTTCCTGTTGGAAAAGTAGTCTCACATCTTAATCTCTAGGCTACCTATGCTTCGTACTTGATATACTTGAGAATATTATACTTGGCATTCATATCAATCTATTATACAAAGAAGGTTGCAAAAGTTATTGAACATCTTCAGAGTAATAACACACATTTATTAAGAAAACTAAGTCTAATACTGTCAGTTAGGAAAACAAATATTGATGGAGACACAATACTGGCCCCGCAGATCAGTTTATACTACTTCTGCTGCTACAGTCTGTCTGTAGGACTGTGGAATGTGCTGAATTAACTCTTCAAACTACAGAATCCAAATGTGTTTATTAATGAGGACAGGATGGAGGAAAGTCAAAAGTCTCACCTGTGCCATCTGAAGAACGCCTCTCTGCGCCTGACGCAAGAGCTTCAGTGAAGCTGCCATCGTTCATCTCAGCATCACCATCAGCCTGCGGAGTGCAAACTTGTCAGCGCCAGAAAACAAAGATAAGAGCTTTATATGGTGTTTATCAATACACTGAAAGGATAGAAAATACTGCATCCGGCAGTTATGATCTTAAATTAAGCCATTTGTCCAACATCCACAGAAACAGTGTCAGGAGCTATAATGTACTCAAACCCTGTAAGCCAAAAAATACAAAACAGCCACTGTGACCAGTAGAGACAAGGTGCGTCAAGCTGATTAGTCACATATTTACAAACCTCTCCAAGGTTACTCTATGTACAGGTAGTAATATCATTTGCATTTTTACAGTCATCACAGTGGAATAGTTTGTCACCTTGTCATCACCCTCACGAGAATTCAAGAGAGGTTGTTACCATTTGCTGCTGTTCATGACGTGAGAAGTAAAAAGGTAATCCTTTCTGTGAGCAACCAATATCCCCAAAACCACACCAGACATTTGTATGTGCACCATTTCAAGAGCAAATGTCCTCCCTCGAAAGAGAAACACTGGAGCCATGTGAATGGGTTATTCTGCCAACAAAGTAGTATGCTGATAATTTCCTTATTGTGTTTCCAAATTCAATTCTTATCCCTGCCAGAAACCAATACTGCCCATTCTATTGACTCCAGCATTGCCTATGTGTCAAGGCACAAAAGTGGCCAGAGAGTGATGAGGTATTTGGCAACAGACTCACATCCCAGGGCTGTATGGGAGGCCAATGAACTGCCCTTCTAGACATAGGAACCCAGTTGGGAGCTGAGGGGCCAGGAGGGGTCCTTCCCTGCTAATATCACATGAGCTGGTGTGTAAAACAGTCTCAAACAAACTGGTTAAAAAAAAATAATACATCCAGAACAACTTAATATAAGAGTTGTCATTGAGTTGATGGATATGCGTGCCAACCAAAGGTAGTATATCATTAAATGGCAATCGAAGAACAAAATAGGCTGCTATTCAAACCATTCAGCCATAGCCATTTCTATTAGCATCAGAGAAATTATGATAACAACTGAGAACTGCATGAGATTGCCAAATCAACCACATTGTCACAAGATTTTACTGACAACTGCGACTAAACCATTCTTGAGTGTCTGAATGATCACAAACCGACCTGAGTCAACGAAGGATCCGAGCTGCTCCTCTTCAGCCAGGCATTCTCACTGATTGGCCGCAACCGGCTCAACTCCTGATTCCGTTGCTGATCAGTAAAACCATGTCAGATGTCAGACACAAGAAAGAAATAGAAATCAGTTAATTAATTCATTAATTCTTAAATGCATATAATTATGCTACTGCAGCTGCTAGTAGCTTCAGTTTAGAATGATTTCAATCATTTTCAAGACACTCCTGATGAACACTCACATATTACCACTTTGTGTAAATCATTTATATCACCAGGGTTTTTAGTTCATTGACCATCTCACTACAAGAACTTGAGGTGTCGATGTTGGTGCTGATCTCAGTAATATAGGTACTACTAATGCATTTCAGTGAGAAAAGCCTCTGAACCTACATCACGCATGCGAGAAGCCTGCTCTGAGCTGGGCGTTGTAGCGTCCTGGAGTTTCTGCTGAATGTCAGATACAAAGTTGGAGCAGGTCCGAGGGCAGGGGTCTGCTGGGCTCTGTGTGGCGGCGGGGCTAGCCTGGAAAACTGGCACTTTAAACCGCTCCATTCGCTGATTAAATTCTCCCTCACCTGGAGGGAAAACATTTATTGAGATTAATTTTCAAAACACAAATACAAACTGAGTCAAATTCAAATTGAAAATTTCCCATGATGTTCTCTTACAGCAGTAGGTATTTAATTAATTCCTAATTCCAATCTGACATTGCTCTAATATGCATGCTGGAGGTGTGGCAGATTTAACTCCATGCATGCCTCTTATAATCTGGAGCATCCACAGTTTAACCTGAACATAAACATTTGACGTGGTGGTTTTGAACACTACAGGAAGCGCTACCTGGCAGGCACGTTTCAGGGCAACAAGAAAGGGTACCTCTCAAACAGCCTTGTCCAGTGCAGTGATTCTCTCCAGAAATTAGTCAATGGCCTCAATGTAGTTTTAATTTGTGACATTTTGAGGTTTATGAAATTCTGTGGGTTTTGTGTCAGAATGGTGATACTGCATTTTTGGCATATTTGATTTTTAGTTACAAATTATGTATGGCAAAATGATACATATATAGAATTCATATTAAATTATTATTATAAAAATATATTCAGTAGATATACACGTAAACCTAGAACAGCACACAAAAATCTAGTTCTGTCTTTTTTGAAAACGTAAAGTTTTTTTTAAGCATCTTTTGTAACAGACTTAATACCTTGCCAGCCACAGTGATGACTGGATTAAAGTCATGTCACATATTTGAGTCTGGTCACTGTCAGGTGTGAGCTGAGAATCAAACACCATTTTAGTCTGTGCCTTTTTTAGTTTATTGTACTGACTTCTATCAATCATTGCACTACATGTTTGTACTTTGGACCTTCGTTTGCATCCGTTTGTGTTTTCACCTTGTGCGTGGTCTAAATGTTTTCGTCCCTCCCACTGAATGTGTGTGCATCATTCATTCTTTGTGTTTTGTACGATTTTGTCCCTCTATGTAACGTGCTGAAGTGAATCCAACGCTGTATTCAACAGTTATTCTCAGAGATTTTTGAATGTGTGTGTTTACATGCATCCTTACTAAGTAGATGCTCTCTAAAACTCCTTTCGTGGATGTTGACGGATAGGCTGTGAGCCCCGGGATCTGACAGACACCGCTGGGCCAGAGGAGCTTCTCCTAAAACAACAAAACACAGACTGAAGTATTAATCTAACATCACCGTCACAACAGCTCCACACAGATTGCTCAGCACCTTGGCAACAGTTCTCATCTCGCATGGAGATAATCCAGTTTGAACGTTGACCTTGGCTGCCATGACGTACCACTATCTTCAGTGGCACCATAAATCCCGGCAGCATTAACTGCAATACTCTCATGTGTCTGAATACGTACACATAAACATTCAATAACCAGTTTATCAGGTCCAAACTAGTACAGTTTAATTCAACAGCCAGGACGCTTTTAAGTCTTTGTTTAATCAGTTTTATTGGGAAGGTGTTGATGAAACAATAGTTATTTTTCAAGCTTCAGTGTGTGAACCGTAGTTAGTTATGTTGCATTATAAAGAGGTGTTTCTGATATCTAATCTACACTTGGGAGAACAAATTAGTCTGCCTGCCCGAATTTCTAAAGTGGGATTACCTTCTCTTCTCTGGGTGAGTTCCTGGACTCGGGATCGGACGGAGGGAACCATCGGTGTGTCTGGCTTTGTCTCTAGCTCAGCTATGCGTCCAGAGGAGGAAGGTTTAGGACTGCGGTTCTCCTGACCAGCTGCCTCCAGGCGCCGCCGCTTCTGGCCATCGTTTACCTCTGAGGCATCAGACAGAAAGATGCAAAAGCACCAAAGTACGTTAACTGCAAAGACCGCTGTGAAAATGCAGACGCACTGAAGACACACCTGTAAACATAGACATTCTCACAACACATGCACACACTAACCTGATGGTGAGAGGACATTATCTTCAGAATCTGACAGAGGTGCTCTCTGTCTCTTCAGCTGGACATTTCCACCATTTTCCTCGCCAGCTTCCATACTGAGATGTAAACACAGTGACACAACAGGTTACTTTACGATGGCGACTGTTATTAGACTAAAACATGTCATGCACAACAGCATTAGAGCAAACAATGGTGATGCAATTGCATTTTCTATCGCAGCTTACAGGCAGATAAGATTATCATGGGCTGTGAATGGAAGGAACATTTTTGGCTAAAATCACTAGCTAACGTAAGGATAGCTAGGCATTTGACAGTCAGGAGAAACTCTAATACTGGATTAAAAAAAAGCTTCTGCCTTATGCCAAGTAAAACCTGACAACGTCCAGCGCTTTAGTAACGTTAACAGCTCAGATCATTTCAAAAATGAAATCGCGTATTCATCAGTCAGCTTACTTAAATCGAGCGATCGTGATCACACTGGCAACACATAATAATCCTGTGTTACTTCTTACAACTTTTTTTTTTTTTAACGTTGAGTATTGACAACCTGTCACTTGAAAACTAGCTAAAGGTACATTAGCAAGCTAATGCTAGCAACACTGTGAGTCAACTTTGACTAGCTTATTTCAAACTAATTTAACTTAAATTGAACAGCAAAACGTTAGCCTAGCCAAGAGCGAAATGCTAACTTTAGCAGGAACACATTGTCCGTGTTAACAAAGTAAGCAGCGCAGCATGTATTATGATAAGCAAGTCGTCTGTTGCCTTACCTGTAAATATGTCTGAATGAATCTACAGTCTGTACTAAACAGGTCAACGCTAACTGACGTTCTAACAAGAAACAACCTTCGTGTTGTTTTCTGCTTTCAATCTCCTCCTCCAACTTTGAATTTCAGCGGGTCTTGTGACGTTAGCGTAACGTTCAACTGCAGTCCCCTAAATACTGTCGAGGAGCGCTGATCTGGAACCAGCCCAAAACCAGCTTGCCCGTTCTACTACAGGCCAGAATGAAGAGAGCTAATCTGATCCAAGGTCTGTACCTCACAGTGAGTCTATTTTACCGTATTAGACAGAGTAAATCCGCAAATCAACATTCCATCACATTATCACAAAACAAAAAAACTGATTGTGTAGACTTCGGCAAAAGCATGAGAAGTGCTATTTCCGTTGAAAATGAATACAATTTTCCTGTTTAAAATAATCACGGTTGATCACCTGAGTCTAGTGTAACAGTGTAACATTTCTGTTGTTTGAACATGTATGTTCATCATTTATATGATTATATGTCAGCCCAGTACCCTCAAAACCAAATCCCAAAACAACAGAGTAACATTTGAATTTGATAAAACAAAAAAAACGTGAAAAATCCTGTAAAAAAACATACAGTATACATCTAATCAGTATATATCTAAATGAAAGAGTAGAATGTAAAACATCTTTAAAAGGAAAAGCAGCATTTTAAACAACATTTATTCATTCTTATTTTGTGGTAAGTCAAAACGTGTCTTTAGTTTTTGTCAACACCATCAGATATGTATGAAAAAGCGATATAATCAGGCAACCACATGGTCAACTATATTCCTGAGGACCCCCTTTCCACCCTCCATGTTTACTCAATGAAACAAGGTAAAAAAAAAAACATAAAAAAAAAAGAAAAAAGCAGTTTGGTATTTTTTGAATATAATATAATATTGCTTGAATATAATTTAGGATAACAGCAAACGGTAATATGTCTTGCAACGGTTCACGTTCACCTCTTTATTCTTTAATTATACATGATTTCTTCTTTATTTCCTCCGCATACATACACATCTGTAGCGGGGTGAAGTAAAAGAAGAAGAAAACACCAAATATGTAAGATGCTCAAAGTTTAAAAAGATTAATGCTCTGATATTCAAAGAGAAACAAACTAAAAAAGCATTGGCAGAAAGTAGTCAATGCAACAGCCAAAGGACAGTAATTTTCTCTAAAAATAAATCTTATTTTGTTTAATTACTGCTAATGATAACAGTTGCATGACATAAGAGTTTCTAAAGGAGGACATGTAAAGTTGTATTAAAGACAAAAGTGAATATTCAACATTTAATAAAATACATGTGTTCTTATGGTAAAAACATAATGCTTTATAAGCTCTGAATCTATGTAAGCCTAAATAAATGATAATAATTAGCTTTGAATGGTGTCTGACAGTGTTGACAAAAACTAAGTAACCACAGGAAAAAGCGTATTCAATGAAAAAAACTACAAACTCAGGACATTGCAACAAAATATTGTATGACTGCTGATACCTTGTTCTATCAACATATAACTTTCGATTTCTAAATACTTAAACTTTTTGCTTTTCAAAATTGAAACGGTTCACAGGATGTTACTTTCTCCTCGCTCGCGGTGGGACAAAACAAAAGTTTCACAGAGCCCCTTTAAGTGTTTCTAACTAGCGTGCTTATCATACAGTATGTTATCGTCAATGTAAGTTCTTCCTTGTGCATGTTAGCCACCCACACTGTCTGTCTATATCTTTTTAATAATAATCTCTGCTCGCTGAAAGATTTCTATGACACTCATCCTCCCTGCCTCGCTCTTGTTACAGATATGTCTGGCTAAAATATACCATTCATGTCTACAAGGTTTTGTTCCAGGGCCGGATTATTAATAACTTATTATCACTTTTAATGTCAAAGTGATTTTGAATAGTATTTTGTTACTTCTGAAGCAGACCCTGGAAGTTCATCTGGGCTCTCTGTTCCCCGAGCCATGCTCTTTACATTGTAGCAAAATGCAAAGTCAGCATTCAACACATTTTTGCCATCACATTTTTACCAAAAGATCTCAGAAATACAAACATGTTTGACAGGAGGTTATTCCACTCTGGGAGGTGTTGAAAAGCTGTTTTGAGCACAATGTAGTTATGAAAAGTGCACACAAAATATGAATCTTTGCACATAATATGAGCTTTATTGACTCCAGGGGCTCTGTATTAATGTTATTTATATTCTAATTCCATTGTTGTGTATACGTGTGTTAGCCCTATTGATGTATGTATATAGTTGATGTATATGTCTTGACTAATATAAAGGAAGGTTTGTGCTGGCTGCTGTAACGTAACAGTATTCATTAAGAGCTGTATCTATCTATCTATCTATCTATGCTCAGTATATTTTCAGAATATGGATTGTATCTGTGGCACATTAATCTTAGTGAAGAATGCAGATATAATTTTCTTAATTGTCTGTATATTCTGGTAATATTTTAAGCATACATGCTTTGTTGATAATATTCAAGCAAGTGGGCTGATTAGTTTTGCACACAGACATATAGCTTGATGGAAATATGACATCAGTATACAGAGATGTATTACTCCCTACTTTGATCTTTTGTAGCACATTTAGCACATTTTGCTCCCCTAGACCAAAAGAAATATGCAGCCGGGGTATTTATTGATCTCAAGAAAGCATTCGATACAATGACATCATGACAGAGGAATTAATAAACTGGAGTGTTGTGGTATCAGATAGGTTAGTTTTGAACTGGCTGAGAAACTCTATAGATAACAGGCAACAGTTTGTGAAGATGTGTGAGTACATGCCCTCATGTCTGGACAGTGCTTGTGGAGTCCACCAGGGGTCAGTGTTAGGGCCAATTCTCTTCATATTCTACATTAGAGGTGGGTTTATTACTCTGTTTGCGCTATTATGTGTCAAATCATTAATCAGAAACACAGTAAAAGGCTGTCAAACTGGGTCAGTTAGCTGTAGAGTTAGATAATCGACCACAACAACATCTCTTGACATTTAGTGGGTGTTTTTGGTGACAAATTATATTATGTACAAAGACTTGCCTGTAAAGCTCATAGAACTGATCAGAATCAGAATTCCTTTATTGTCCCGCAAACAGGGAAATTTCTGTGCCACAGCAGCCAAAGTACCTTATATTACAAAACATTACAAAACAATAATAATAGTAAAAAATAAACAATATAATAAAAAGGTAAGAAATAGAATAGACTTGTATATAACCCTAACCCTAACCGTATAAACATAAGATTGTACAAAATGAACATGTAAATATAAACAGTGATGCAGTGTATTGTTAGTTACAAATA
>OMLP01039051.1:0-10190 GCA_900302685.1 Spondyliosoma cantharus | reverse complement strand
CTGGCTTGAATGTCCTCACTCAGTATTGGATGAAACCACTACTTTTAAACAAGAAAAATCACTCATGATTGGTTGGCAGATCTGTCACTATTGATCACCCTGGGTCATTATAATAAAATAATATTTATTTATATACATATATATATATATATGTATATAAATATATATATTTTATTTTATTTTACAATAATGATTATTTTATATATGATATCATCAACGACATGAATTCATTTATTCAGGAAAGGAAAATTTGCCAGGCACGTGATGTTTATTCAAAGAAAGAACTTCATTAGCACAAACGCAAACACACAACTGTGTACAAAGCGTAGGAGATCTGGCCACACAACAAATGGAAGGCTCACGAGAAGCCCAAAATCTTAAGTCCATTTTGCAGCCGTCTGTGGTGCGTTGCCCTGTACTTTGGAATTGCCTACAATTTCAACTGCAGCGTGGCACAGAGCACGGTGAGCTCCTGGCTGCGAAAGGATGGAGGTCGCACAATCCATCCAGACACCCCGACGTCTCCAAGGGTTAGGGTTTTCTCCTGTAGCTGTCTCAATCAGGTCTATGGTGGCTTCCAGCAGCTGTAAGTACAATCAGTACTGTGCGATGCACTGCCTATGGACACAACACATCTATTAATGCACCTGAAAAATAGTCACATTGACCAAAAACGGATCTAATCTAGTAAATCTTACCCTCTTTCTTCTCGATCGACTCCGAGCAGAACTCTTCACAGCTTCTGCCTGAGATGTGAGATCTGCTTGTTTGTACCTGAAGCTCCTGCGTACTGTCTCGTAATATGTCTTACAGGCAGCTGGAAAACAATTAAATGAGTGGTATGAATAAAAAAACGTAAGTCACAGTAAAATTAAACAAGGAAGGAGAAAACAGTAAAAGTTACTTACACACAATGGCGTCATTATCAGCATCATGTAAATCTGGACTTCAGACATAGCTCCGAGCAAATAGGAGGTCATGGCCTCGTTATGAGGCGAGGTTAGTCTGTGAAAATAAAATGCTCGCAGCGTCGTCGACACTCTCCGTGGCAACCCGGCGAAGCCTACACCCATCAGGTGTAGGCCTCCTCTCGACAATGACCGTGCCGCTAGCCTAGCTCTTTCTAGCTAGCTTAGCCGAACTTGCTTCGTGTCCAATAAAACACAAACACTTCTACTGCGATGGAGAGCCCAACTCACACACTCACAGCATGTCGTCCGACAAAAGTTCACACTCCGTTAGTGATAAAACACGACACTGACGAGTCACACACAGTCCACGCCATTAACTCTATGCTTCTTCTTCCTCAAGCTCTGGTCTACCCGGAAGTGTAAAAACTCTTAAATGTCATGAACTCTCACACATAATAAGAATTACTTTTCAACTTCTTTCAAAACATTCAGAACCCATGAAATTATATTTTCAAGTCACACAGAAATTATTTATACATTTCAATATCTTATTTATCTCAAAATATTTCATGCTAATTTTGACTTCTTAACAAGAAGTGTTATCTTGTTCCCAGGAGAGAAAAAAAAACAAAAAATAATTTTGGGCATCTTTTTTACATAACATTGGCCATTGCAAATGACATACACAGTAATTAATCTAGCATACTTTCTCAATGGATTGCTCTTCGGGATGTCCAGCCCTTGCTTCAGACAAGACATCTCAGTCTGATATGCTTCACTCTCTGGATACATCTAATGATGACCTGTCTCGGTTTTAGCAGATTGTCAGATGTGTGGACCTTTGAACATTGGTGCCAACCTTTACATTCTGTTCTTCCTTTTGTACTCTTGGCTCTTGTGGTCTCAGCGATGTGGATCAGAGTGGCTATGGTTCTGATGAGAGACTGCCAGGTTGAGAACCTTTCAAATCGCTGAGAGCCCAGATTTGTGTGAGAGCGAACTTCTGCATCAGAGTCTGGGTTCATGAGGTCGTAAGATGTCTCCACAGGCGCAGCTTCCTTCATGGGTAGCAGCAGGAACTTGGGCCCGGTGAGCCAGCTGGTGTTTAACAGAAGCACCGTAGATACTGACCTAGTTGCTTGATCTGCTGGATTCTGACTGGTGGGTACATAGTGCCACTGTTCAGGGCTCGAGAACTTCCTGATGCACTCCACCCTGTTACTGACATACATGTAAAATCTGCGGGTAACGTTGTGAATATAACCCAACACAATTTTGCTGTCAGTGTAAAACTTCATGTGATCAATCTTGACATCCAATTCTCTTGACACCACCCCAGCAATCTCAACAGCGAGGACCGCAGCTCCCAGCTCAAGCCGTGGGACCATATGGACTGACAAAGGAGCTTATTTAGCTTTCCCAATGACAAATCCTTAGTGGTCCATGCCAACAAATCAAATAGGCCACTGCAGCGATGGCTTTCACAGAAGCATCCGAAAAGATGTGCAGCTCTAAATGCTGGGCCTGAAAGTGTTTGAGAGCTTGTAATGAGTCTCTCCAAGTGATGCACTCTCCTTCCTTATCTGCTGGGAGGGGCTCATCCCAGTCGGTGGTGTCTTGGGTTAGTTCTCTCAGCAGAAACTTTCCTTGAATGGAGATTGGTGCTACTAGGCCGAGCGCATCGAATACTATTCACCGTAGCAAGCACACCTCTCTATGTGAAAGGTCTTTCAGTGCTGGAGATCCAGAAGGTGAATGTGTCTTTGTGCAGGTCCCAGTTCAGTCCTAAACTACACTGCAATGGAAGAGAATCACTATCAGGATCGAGCTCCTTCAAGTTCTTGGCGTACTCAGAGGCCGGAAATGTTTGTATGACTGTGGGACAGTTGGATGCAATCTTGTGGAGGCGTAGGTTAGACATACCCAGCATACCTCGTGCCGCTTTGAGTAAGCCGACAGCTTCATCTTCTGATGGCAGAGATGTGAGGCCATCGTCTACATAGAACTCTTTTGCTGCAGAGCCAAGCACTGGTTCTTCGTACAGTGCAGCTTGTCTGAGGCCGTAGGTTGCCACCGCCGAAGAGGGGTTGTTGCCAAATACGTGAACCCGCATCCGGTACTCGACAACCTCATCTGTAGGGTCATTATTCTTGAACCACATGAATCGAAGAAAGTTCCTGTGATCTTCCATCACGAGAAAACTATGAAACATCTGTTCGATGTCTGACAGCAATCTATTCACGTCGAAAATGCATCAGAACCCCCAATAAACTATTGGTCAGGTCTGGCCCGGTCAACAACACATCATTAAGAGACACTCCGAGATGTTTGGCGCTGGTGTCGAACACGACTCTGATGTTACCAGGCTTGTGCGGGTGGTACACTCCAAATGTAGGGAGGTACCAGCACTCTTCTTCCTCTGTTAATGGTGGAGCCAGCTCTGCATGATGCTGATCAAAGATCTGTTGCATGAAGGCGACAAAGTGTTGCTTCATCTCTGCCCTTCTATCAAGTGTGACAGAGAGATTTAAAGTGACTCAGAGCTTGCTCCCTGTTGTTAGGCAGACATCTTGAAGGGCGGAATGGGAGTGGGGCTACCCAGTTGTTTCCTTCATTGATGAACAACTCCTTATCCAGTAGTTCAATGAACTGAATGAATTAACTGTTTGCCTTCAATAGAGGGAGCAATCTTGTTGTCATCCTCTGTGCGCTGGAAGACCCTTCTTCCCAAAGAGTCACCTTCAGTGCGTTGAACTGGCTTACGAGCAAGTGGTGAGCCTTGCTTATTATGAGGACTGTGAGACTTCAGACTGCTCACAATGGGCTTCTCCTTCAGAGTGAGATGGTTTGGGCAGGGCGTGAAGTGAGAATAGCATCCATTCTCAAGAATGTGTACGGAACACGATTGGCTCTTTGGGTTTGTGAGCCATGCCTAGACAGGCTTCCCTGATGATGACCCAACCAAGATCCAAGCGTTGGGGGTATGGTGCACTGTTAGGCCCGTTGTGCTGTTCTCTCACCTTGTGGACCTGTAGAACATCACGCCCAAGGAGGAGGAGGATCTGAGCCTTTGGATCAAGTGGAGGAATGTGCTTAGCAACAGCGTTGAGGTGAGTGTGATACTTGGCTATTTCAGGAGTAGGTATCTCCGACCTATCCTCAGGGATGTAGTTACACTCTATGAGAGTCGGGAGATTTATGCTGAAGCTATGGTGGCCCAGAGGTGTCAGGCCAAATTCAAAAGCCACAACACTAATACAAAAGCCACAACATAACTACAAAAGCCACAACACAAATACAAATGCCACAACACTAATACAAATGCCACAACACAAATATAAATGCCACAACACAAATACAAATGCCACAACACAACAACAAAAGCCACAACACAACTACAAAAGCCACAATGGAAGTGACCCACAACGGAAGTGACCTAAAACGGAAGTGACTCACAACGGAAGTGACCTAAAACGGAAGTGACCCACAACAGAAGTGACCTACAACGGAAGTGAACGACAACGGATGTTGACAATGAGGTGGATTGTTGCTGCCACATTAGGATCCGTGTGCCGACCGTCTCTGGGCAACACAGAGTCCAACTTCCTTGCTGACTTTTCTCCAGGCTCTCTCCTGTTTTGTCTCTGTGTATCTGTTTCTGTTTCTGTCCCGCAGCTCCCGAGCTCCGGTTTCTATATGTATATGAAGTGTGGTAGTATAGTATGGAGCTAACGAGCACGGGGCCCCGAGCACGGAGCATTAGCCCCGGTTAGCACGGTTTCTCCGATTCAGAGGTCTGGCTAAGCCATGGAGGTAGTCCAGGATGAAGAGACGCTACATGCTTGTCGCTGCTGCACTCTTTGCACTGTACTGCGATTTTGCAATCTTTGGCATAATGTTTGCTTGAAGAACAACATCTCAAACATATGCCAGCCTCTTTTAGATACGCCTTGCATTCTTCAATTGTTTTGGTTCTAAAGCCTCTGCAGGGGGTGAGGCTTTTTATGAATAGGACATTGCCTACCGACATCTGGCCTAACTCTAGGGGTCCCTGTGTCGTCGGAGTCAAGCGTAGAAGAGGCCGCTGTCTTGTGTGAGGAGATGAAGCTTCTAGAGCTACTCATCTTCTTTACTGTATTGTTTGGCTTCATTATTGTGACTGCTGAAGAGGACAGAGAGAAACTTGGGTCATTGCAGATGTAGGCCTCTCTGCAGACGAACTCGACAAAGTAGGCGAATGGTGGGAAATGTACCAGCGCTCGTATCTCCGCCCCTGCAGTCACCAGCAGATCTCGCTGTTGCAGGCGTTCAGGTGGAGTTCAACTTGAACGTGCCTAATGCGAACATCTAAAATGCTGTGAAAAAGCTGCATTCCTCTTAATGACCTATGGGGGGGTGCTCTAACGCTTAACAGAACAAAACACATGCAACATCACAATTATTCCTGCATTTACATCAGCATAACAAAACATAACTTCAATTGTTTTTATATTGTCAATTCTATATACGATATATGATATTGATGCTGGAAAGGGTCGGTTTTGCTCAGGGCCATGCAATTAATAAACCAGCTTACAGTCTTCACCAATTGGTACTTGATGGTATTTATAGTGCTGATCAGATGTTGGAGCCCAGTATTCAGACTCCTCCTGCAGCTTGGCAAACAATAAAAAATGACAAATGACAGCCTTTGACCGCAGTTACATCAGTTATTGTGTACTGTAACAGACTAATTGCCATCACATTTCTGTGCATTCATGTTAGCAGAGGAGAACCACTTTTGATTTAGATGAGCCTCAAGGACATCATTTCCACATGGGACAAATGTGACATGTCCCATCATTTTCTTAAAATCCACAACAACTCATTAACAATGAAGACAAAACCGCTGATGATATTTGGTCACCCACCATTTCCGAGGCAGCCCCTTCTCACTCCCAGTGTGTCAGATAGAGAAGCCTGATCAGTGATCCTTTGTTTCTTAGTTTCACATTTGACTTTATTTCACTTCTTGAAGTGCACCTCTAATGCACAGTTTTGTTGGGTAACTTATGTTACCCAAGTAAGTTAATTTACATAAATGACATTTTTACATCACTTAGGTTATATGATATGAGTTTCATCACTTACACAACTGCCGTTGAAGCTGCATGTAGTTATTTTCACCCAAAATACGATCTTTACTTAAACCTAACCAAGTAGGTTTGGAGCCTTAACATATACAAACCATGACAGTTTGATTACGTTAATAACATTCCAAAAGTCATAATGTGTGAACTGTATGTCAGCAGGCATTAGTTAGAAAGTCTAACCAGAGGCTTAAGTAATCCACACCTCTTCCAGTATTTACAGCTGAAATCTATACTGTGCAGTTATAAACAAAAAAATATATCTCTGGGCAGTAGTAAAAAATTGGATATACAACTAAAAGGCGCAGCCACTAGCAGAGGAACTGTCTCGAAGCTGTACAAATTACTGTGTCATTCCCTTACTCAGTGTAATTCATCTATGCGAACACAATGGGAGAAAGATCTGGGCGCACATCTCACAACAGACCAGTGGAATGCAATACTGAGTCGTTCAAATCACCTCTCAAAATGTGTAAGATACAAAATAATCCAAATGAAAATCCTATGGCGGTCATATATCACCCCACACAAATTGAAGAAAATGAACTGTAATGTCTCTGACTTATGCTGGCATGGTTGCGGGGTGACTGGCACTCTTATGCATCAATTTTGGTACTGTACAGAGGTCCAGAAATTCTGGAACAATGTGAAAGATCTGCTGACCAAATTACTTAATATAAATTTCACATTAAATCCAACAGTGGGTATACTGGGAGATAAGATAGATGGGGTAACATCAAAAGGAGTACAACATCTGATTGGTTTAGCTTTTTTATCTGTCAAACGGATAATACTTATTAACTGGAAGGTGAGAAAGCCCAATTGTTTTGACATGGACAGCTGGCTTAAAGATTACTTAGAGTTGGTATCCATGGAGCAAGCAGCATCCTTTCTCAAGGATCTGGGTAGCGACCAAGAACATTTTCTGAGCCTTATTCTGTCTGGTTTTAAGAAAAAGAGTTAAAATGAAATTGTGCAGTTGGAAGTTGGTGTTCCACGCCCTGGAGGTAATTATTATTATTATGGATATGTAATGTAAGTGTATGTATGTACGTATGTATATTTATATGTATGTGTGTATGTATATACACTCTCTCTCTTATTTATTTATTTATTTTTCATACAGACCCCTTTGATAGTACAATCCGAATCTATTATTTATGTGGCCAATGAACTGTCTTTATTTAGGACACGCAAATGTGTGCATACAGTATATGTATACTGAAATATTATTTATGTGAACATGCTACTTAGAATAGGCACCTCACCCCTTTCCCCCCCCTTCCATGTCTATGTCCAAGCCATGCCCTGTTGAGTGGCAACTGGAAATCCTGACCCGAGATATGCTCGGTCAGGTCCTCAGTGCCTTCCCCCCAGGACGAGGCCATTATTATTGTTTTTCATTTCTTTCCCGTTTTTGTTTGTTTATGTTTTGTCTTGCTTTGTTATGTTTTGTCCTGTTGCAAATGGCTGTCTTTGTGTGTTTTATCCTGTACTATCAGGATTTCTCTGTGTTATAATTTGAAAAACTAAATAAAATATATATTAAAAAAAAAAAAAAAAAAAGAAAGTCTAACCAGATGTTGCATATTACATGTTATTGATAACTTGACCACCCCCTGGAGGTAAGGCTACAAAAGTAAAATCACTGGTGGTTTATTTGTGGATATTTATATGTGATGAACATTGCAGCCCTTAATGTTAGTGGGGATTTAGACCCTACATTTGGTTCATTGTGCGTATTGTGTGTGTGTGCTGGCATAAGTAGAAGTAATAGTGTTCTTGCTGGGAGAAGTCCATAGCTCAAACTAAACTTGAGGTGTCAGCACACTGTGGTCTAATTCCCCTTATACTAAAAGATTTCCATGGAGAGAAGCATCCTAATCTAGCCTAATCCTCACTGTCTGAACATATGCCTAGCAGGTGTCTGACAATTTATATGAAGCTTATCAATAGCAGCTGTTCTGCCAGAGCCTAGATGGTACACAGAGATATATGAGGCCTTCAACAAGGTCCCTGGATATTTCATATTCCACAGCCACCTGTACACACATGCACATCTCTCCTGCTCCATCTGTGTAATGGGAGGAAGGACATTATCACTGGAGTGTATCAATGACTTTTATGGATGGCCTTCATTTGATAGAGGAGGGAGAGAAAGCTGTGATGAAAGTGAGAAAGTAAAATGAGTGAAACCACCATAAGCACTATCTATGGGGGGCTATTGGTTTTATGCCCAATCTGTTAAAAATGATGGGCTAACATCCCTCCCCCTGAAACTCTGTGGTAAAATCTTTTGCAATAACCAGGTGACTGCTTAACCTATTATAACCTATATTGTCTTTAATATTACATTTACATGATCTGATTATTACATCTTATAAGTGCACTCTTAAATCAGTGTTTCTATTTCAAGTGTTTCTATTTCTATTTCAAGACAAAGGACCTTAATCAATAAAAAAAACCTCACGGACAACCTATTGTTAACTTGCCAATATACCCAAATAATCGGCCTACTTAAACAGTATTATTACAAATGATAACCTAAGTAGATGACGATCTGATAAAGATAGCCTAGCCTGCTCAATCATCATCATCTTTGTTGCTATCTTGATGTGAAGAATGGAGACCTCAGTGTAACAATGTCTGGCTCCAAACTGGAGAATTTTGACTGGGCTGCAAGGTATTGCTTTTGTTGAAGCACTTGCATACTTTGATGTATGAAAAGTGCTAAACAAGTGAGCAAAGACCCTGTTTGTGCAATGTCACTTTTGTTTTTCTGCATTATTCCCAGCAGACTATAGAAGCTAGTTACCAGCTATGAGCTAAGTAATGTAAAATAGCCTAAAATTAGGTCTCCCAACTACAGTTCGGGGCCATGGATCTGCTGTGTCTCTTCCAAGTGTGGCTCCACACAAAGTTACACTATGTCACTGAGTTGGATGAAGGGATTCAAATTGTGCCTAGTAGTTGAAAACAGCAATATCAAAAAATCTTGAGAACATCAATATCAGTGGCTGATTTAAGTATTAAGCATTTAAATGTCTTATGAAAAAGGAAAAGTGAGGTTAACATTATTTTACCACTCCATTTATCAAATATGAAGCAATGCCAGATAAACAAAGTTCCAACCATTTCCTCCTGGGATTCATACCTTGGGAGAAATGGAAATAGCAGATCGTCAAATGAATAGTTGGGATAAAATGTATTGCCACCTGGTCCCAAGCGAAACAGCCTTGTTTTTTTTTCAAATTGAACTAAATCAAATTAGTGCCAGGGAATGGAGTCTCTGATTGATTTTTCTCTACACGTGCACTGCAGAGCCCTGCAAAACCTTGTTTAGCTTAATCACAACAAATTTGAAGCCAGTTGACAATATTTTCCAATTAGCCTCACTCGAAGCAGGCGAGAGGCTTTATCTGTTAGCAATCAAATAAACATGGAACACCATGCGTTTAGAAAACAGACATTTAAAGAAGGAATATTTTTAGACTCAGAGCTGGAAATGAGAGTTATTCATAAAGGAAGGGAGGTGAAATTGTCCTTTGAGAATGAACAACTCTTGGAGGGTGACAGATATCTGTAGTTCATCTCAGTCTCAGAATGTGTTGTGTAATGTTGTTAAATCAACACATAAAACCACAGACAGACTGATTTGGATACATATAAAATTAGTTAAAAATAAAGGAAATAAGATAATTTGTGGATGTTTGACAAGAAAAAGTGTAGAGTCGTTTTTACTTACACTAACAGTATACATTTTTGGCAATAGGCACTTATTTTAATGGAAAAGAGCAGAATGTGCTTCAACCAGAAGTGCTTAAATGGTATACTGGACTAAGCTGATTTAGTTATTTATTAGAAAACTATTTGTAGAACAGACTCATTTTTATTTACTTGAATAAATAGACTTTACACAGCTATACCCAATGAAGACTTTCCTTCATATTTATATTTCATATATATACTGTATATACAGTGGGTACGGAAAGTATTCAGACCCCCTAAAATTAGAGAGGTAAAGAAGAACCCAAAGATCACAGTGGCTGAACTCCAGAGATGCAGTGAGGAGATGGGAGAAAGTTCAAGAAAGTCAACCATCACTGCAGCCCTCCACCAGTCAGGGCTTTATAGCAGAGTGGCCCGACGG
>OMLP01039050.1:0-17555 GCA_900302685.1 Spondyliosoma cantharus | reverse complement strand
GGTGAGAGGCTAGCAGATGTACAATGCTGCTTTGTGTTTCATTGGCATTGCTAGAGCAGAGATTTTTATTTTTTGCCATGAAAAGAAAGAGCTGTTGGGAAAATTGGGTCTGTCGCACCAGTACCTTTCAGAGGCTCACACAAAGACATATGCACACACACTTGTTCACAGGAAAATAGAGGATTACATACTGAAAAATTAAGCGCTTTTCTCCTCTCCTTGATCCGGTTGACCGTGCTCCGAACCTGAAAGAGAAAGGGAGAGAAAGAGATAAGTGTATCTGACACAGCGCTCAGTGAAACACAGTTACAATGAATCAAAAAATCTTTCACAGCAAACACAGCAAACTCCTGCCTGCACCCAAAGTGTAAAATGGAGAAAAGAGAATAGAACGTGCAAGAGATGGAACAAATTTTGAGCGTCACTTTGAGGGCACAAACAGTGGTTGGGGAAATGTGTGTGCATGTGTGTGTGTTTTTGCATGTACATGTGAGAGGGTGTTCTAGTATGTCCCAGTGGCTAATGGGACTTGAAAGTGACACATAGAGCTGGCAAACTAAGGAGACGACTTCAAGCTATCATCTGTCAGCATAGAGCGCCGGGACCAACAAATGGAGCTATTGGAGGAGAAGGGACCGCCCTAGCAGAACAGATTACATTTTTACACTCCGGATGAAACAGTGTACTGCACACTGTCATTTAACACATACAATACCAGACAAGAATTTCATAAATTTCGGTTTTAAGGTACCCATACACACAATTTCAGTTGCCATATTACTAATCCACAACCTAATTTGTAATTAACCTGCTTATTAACTTAATTCCTTGCGGGGAAAAAACATTTTAAATGAAAAAATTATGAACACATTAAATGATGAATAATTTTGTACAACTGTGAACGTTAATGCTCTCTTCTGATTAAAGCCAAGCTATAACATTGATGATGTTACATTATATTTAACTAGTGAATTCATGAGATTTCCTATAAAATGTATTAATTGCATTTTGTAATTGAACTGATCCAAATACTTATACATGATTAAGAATACTAACAATAAACAAATGTTTCATGTAAATATGGTGTATCTAGTATCATAATCATCAAACAACTTAGAATGCACTTAGTCAACTGGATAAAACTCTGGTTTAGTTAATCAACAAATATTTTTTATAAAAAAGAAATCACTCTAAATGATGTGTTTGCAACTGTATAAGTATTAATGATCACTTAATAAAAGATAAATACATTTCACTTAGTACAATTAAAACATTTTGCTAAACATACTTTTAGTAGAAAATAACATTCAAATGTTTTAATTCAAACTTAAACTGATCCAACAAATTCCTGAGCAATTACTATATGTCCTATGAATGGAAATTTGGTAATATACAAAACTGTTGTCACACAACGGCAGCTATCAATGAATGCATTCCCTGCTGGCAGGTTATGATCCCTGATTGAGTAACGACTTGTTTTTTTCATTTTAATAATGTTATTTTAAATGAATTAATAAAAAAACTATAGGTCAGCTGAAATTATCTTCAGCATTATTGAATATATGCACTGAAACATCTTCATAAAAAAGTCTAACTGAAAAAAACATAGAACAGCAGGAGGTTCTATCTGTTTGTAGTTCTGTTTAATAGACTGAAGTCTTCTATGGAAATGTCTGGCATTCATGAGGTGTGTGTGCGGTGTGCGTGTACCCGTGCATGAGCCCGTTCACATTGTCAGCGCTCACTGTAAATTTGTAGCGGCTGGGCACTCATCACTACAGCCCATCCCAGCCCAGCCCACCACGTTAGTGAATATGCATTATGGCTTATGGCTTCATTAAGTCGCAGCGTGTTATAAATTATGACACCACACTGAACACACACACACACACACACACACACACACACGCGCGCAGTCTCAGAGACAGCATGTGTATACGGAGGATGTTTTGCATACATACCAACGTTGGAGGGCCACATAATGAAGATAGCCCAAGCCTTGTGACAGAGCAGAATCAACAGCATCATGTTTCCAAAACCCTCCTATTATTTCTGACAGAGGGCCTTCGACACAGTGCAGATGTTGGAGCGGCACCGTCTTAACACAATTTAATGGGGAAAGTAAGTCCTGGGGATTTCACTGATATCAAAAGCAGCCGGCGTGCTGAGGCAATTACATGACACAACTTAATTAATCATTTGACAATGAGGGGAAGGGCATTGTTTTAGATGATCGTTATGTGTTTAAGAGTTTTGCGCACACTCAAGGTTTCCCAATGATGCAAAGCATGGTTCCCCATGTAAATGGGCGCTAAGCGATTACCATATGAAAGCAGCGCGCCCGACAACACCTGCCGACATCCTTGGAGCTGATGGAAATAAAAGGTCATCAAAGCGTGGGATTACAAGGTGACCACCAAGGAAAAGCTAATTGCAATGAATAATGGAAAGCTATTGTCAGGTAATTAGCAATTAAAACACTGCATTTTGAGTGTAATAGCAGCAGATACAGACTGTCTTCCACGCCATATTTGTAATTATAGAGTCAAGAAACCAGCTTCATGAATGGGAGCATTTTCTGACTTTGAGGCACTAGTTAATTCAACACTTTAGCATATCAAAGCAACATTTCTTCACAATAAGATGGTTAAAGACTAATTTTTTCTATCAGGTTAACAACTAACAGCAACTTTGCAAAGTTTTTTATTCACTCTATCGACTTTTTTACACAGAGCAGCTAAATGCGTCACATAATGTAATCAAAGGAGGAGTTACTGTCCCCAGCCATCAAGGCTGGCTAGCATGAAGGAATACAGACAGAGCAGGGACCTCCCTGTCTCTCTGATTACAGGGAAGAAAAAAGAAAAAAAGTTTGACCATTCCCATTCGATTTGTATTTTTTTCTATTAAACAAATATTTCCTTTGTCAGTGTCATGGGGGTAAAACCTGAAGCCAGGAGTGCTCTGTGTCAAACATTAGACAAGTTAGAGATACCAAACGAAAGGCGAGCAAGGTGTGGGAGATAAAAAGGAGTGTCTCAGAAAGGTGGGGATGGTTCAGAGGAAGAAAAAGAAATTAAATAAATGCTGTTTTTTTCAAACGTTAACAAAGAAGTGTGGTCCTTTTGAAAAGCGGAACATGTACATGAGCTGCTCACAAATTGTGCAGACCCCAGGGTCAAGGACAACTTGAGTGTAAGAAAATGAATTCCCAAGCACTAAAAAAGCCACTTAAGCAAGAATGTAGTGTTGATTTATTTCACAGTGTGAAGGGTCAACCTTCTGTGGCTCTGCATTGCTGGTGCATCGCCTGTGACTCAGGGACAGGTCTTAACAGACTTGACAGTCAGGCTTTTCCTCTACAACATACCCAGGGTGTCTCAACATATCCGACACCACACCTAAATTTCATGCTTTTGGGACCCTTTCGAACTAATTTTTAAGCAAATGTAAGGTAGGTTTTATGTAGGAATATGACTATTAGAGTGATTAAGGTAAATCTACATTTTGCCAACAGGTAAGTGCAAGTATGAAGTGAGAAGACAGTGATTTGGAGGGGTTTAGAAATTTGTAACATCAGAAATGAGAACACACAAAAAACACACAAAAAGAATCCTATTAACATTTGACCAAGAATGATTTTCATCACTTGCGTCTCATCCATTAAATCGTATCTCTCGGTCTTTCGCCACTCAACCACCCTCCACCCTGACACACAGCCACGGCGCATCTAAATGGTAATAAAGCGGCATCTCAATACAATATCCTCACACCTTCATTGCATATTGTTGGCCGCATGTTGTTTTTCTTTTTGTGTCCTACTATGGTTACTGCCTGGGGTCCCGCAAAGCCCTGGCCAGTGGCTTTGTCAGGATGCTAAATGGAGGGCCGTGAGTTTAAAAACTTAAAGAGGCAGTGAAATATTAGCCAATGTGGGTGAGGAATGAGTGGCTGAGAACCGCGGCGTGTCAGTGTTTAATGGTCGGACTCGGATGCATATAAGTTAGTCCAAGCATGAAGGGCAGTGGGACGCTCGCGTGGAAACGATGTCCCCTCCCCTCCTTCCCATCCCTCCTCCCATCCACAGACACACGTTCACACACATACACACTCGTACTCCCACACCCCACCCACACAGCTTTTAAGCAGGGAGCCCATCAGAAACTTGTCATTTCTCTCATTCACTCCGACAGCCTTGAGACACAATGCAGACTTACCTCTGTGTTGTACACCCCATATATCAGGAAGATGAACAGGCCCTGCAAACACAGACAAAGAAAGAGAGAGAGGAAGGAAGAGAGAGAGAGAGAGAGAGAGAGAGAGACAGAGAGAGAGGACAAAGTTGTTACAGTTGTTTTCTCTCTTATCCCCCAGTAAAAAAACAAAAGCTCAGAAGTAATGAGTGGAGCGACATGTAAGGGTTTGGTTGATTCGTACTCTCTCTTGGCTTTGCAAAGCTGAATAAGAGTGTTGTGAAAAGTAGTGAGAAAAGAAGCAGGATTTGAAAAGTACAACTTCTCCAAACTGGGCCACCTCCGTCAAGCTCAGCTTGCGTTTGTTCGTCTACAATACTTGTGCTCCTCATTCCAGGCCCCACTAAGTCATCAAAGGCTCAAACCCAAGGTTCCACACTGCTCTATCGAAATAGAAAATTTCAAGTGCCCGTGTTCTGTCTGTGTTTTTTGATAAAGGGCCCAAGAATGCCATGCCCTTGGATGCATAAAGGCTGCACTTTTGGTCACAGAAAAAAAATATATTTTTCATTACAATCCATTGTGGCATCCATTGAATGTACAAGCTGTGCATTCGCCTTCAGGCCATAATGTAATACCGTTGCCTCAAAGGAAACAGTGAGAACAACATTCTCAGAACACCGATTAAATAGTGCCACAAAAACATGTACAGAGAAAAATGAAAAGGCAAGTAAAATCCTATAAATTTCAAGGCTGATAGATATCGTAGATTCTTTGATAAGCCAACTTGATGTTGATGTGGCTCCAACACACACACACACAGACAAAACAAACTTTTAAAAGTACATCATGCCCCTTTCACTGCTTAAAGTGTTTCTGTATTGCTTCATCTTTAAAAGAAGGTAAGGACACTTCCTGAGGACAGGCAGACACAACCTGGTCAATGCATCAATCAAGTCGAGTTTGGAGCTTCCAATTTTTACCTGCAGGGGATCTCAATGTATCACCATTGACAACATGATTTGGGGGCCCATTCAGAGTGACAGGCCGGTGGTGGCTGACAATGACGACCTCTAGCCCAAGCTACTGCCCATTCACCTGCCACTGGCTGCTCTCCTGTCCTCCAGGGACTGAATTGCCCTGTCGGCCTGTCAGGTGGCATCTTAGGATATCCATCCTCTTTAAAATGACAATTATGCTGGTATCTGACATGCTGAAGACAACAGGCATAACAAGAGATCTGAGACCTACACATTTTATTTCTACACTGCTTACTTACAATTGCATGTGATGTGGGAGACAACCTTATGCAGTATAGAATGGGATTAATTTAAAAGAATAAATAATGCTGCTCCATAGTACAATAAAGTCCCAAAAGACAAATATTCAGTTTTATCCCATTTGAAAGTCTAGGTATGTTGATATATATTGGTTTACAGGCACTGGCATATCGGCTCCAAATTGTACCTGTTATCTTACTCCCTTTACTAAAACATTCAAATGCAGCGTGACTGTTCTTTCAGCTACAGGCCACTGTAGCTCAAAGAAACTTACTGCTTCAATGGTGGAGGGCTGATCTAAACACTCTCATAACATGACAAGACTTTTATTCAATTCCTACATGCTAATAGAAGCTATACTATATTATGTGATTCTTCTTACCAATCAGCTTTGCTTTGCCATACTTAATGGATTGTTTTAACTCCAAATGTTTTTACATGGCGTATGATTTCAGCAGGCAGGCCTCCATGCAATCAAACAAACAAGGACAACATTGTCAGAAAAAGAGCCTACTGAACTCCCTGTCTTTGGAATAAACTTCTAGCTGCAAAAAAAGGAGTCTGGCTCCAGTTTTGTATGTGATACAGGCTGACTGAATAATTAAGTTAGTATTTGATTGCTTCCAGAGTTCAAAGTCAAAAAGCAAACAACTTGAAGTACATATCATAAATAATGTGCAACAAAGACACTGTCTTGACCGGATGTCAATGCAGTGATGCATGCTCTCTGACAAATACCTAAAAGCATAAGCAAAGTAGTTTATATAGAATTTTTCATGTTTGGAGAATACTGTTGTCATATGTTCCATTTTAACACATACAGTACACACACAAACAGGCACACACACATACAACAACAGACAGTGGGTGGTTAATTTGAAACACGTACCCTATTGTATTGCATTAGAATAGCAATTTCTAACTTACTGTTGCAATTTGATTATCATGTTTTTGATCATTCCTCTTATTTGTAATTAATCTTTTGTTGTGTACTAAACAAAGTGGGGAGAACATACTGTGCACATTAAGAAAAATGATCTATTAAAATATAATTGAGTTAAAAATAAGCGGTAGCACAACAATAATGATAGATTGTTTAAAATGTTAATTCATTAATATTCCCACTAAAAACAAACAGACAAAAAATGGGGCGCATTATTTAAATGCATGTGTGCTTTTCTAAACCCAGTCCAGGTTCTTTTGAACTCAGCGGCAAATGCTACAAATTTATGCAAAGAATGGTTGCAGTTGCTTTCAAAGTATTGCTATACTGTACATCAAACAAGGGAGCATAAATTAATTAGCATCCAGCTAATTAGGGAACAATTGTATGTTTAAAAAGTTAAAGCCAACAAACACTGTGTTTGACCAAAAACATCATCACCCAAGAGAGATGTACAATGGTGCAACACAAGTCAGAAAATAGGATTTGTTTAAATTCACAAGAGTGTTCCTTCTTATCAGATACCGAGAGCTTTGTCTGAGAAAGCAGAGAGAACACATTAAAGTTAGAGATTGTTTTTTCTACGAGAACTCTACATTAATTATATTAAACAAGGATGCTGTGGTTCTAATTCTTTTAGTGTTCATGACTGGCAGTTTGTGACATTGCGAGCCTCCTTTTGGAAATGTACCATGTTCTACCTCTGCTGTCCTTGTAACTCTATCAACTAAGTGCATAGCATTTTTAAGGTGATCCATCAACCACTGGTAATACTTGTAATAGATGCTTTATTCAACCATTTGTGTAAGTGTGTCTACTTAATAGCTTCAACTTATGTGAAAATGTCAAATTAATTAAAAAAGCTTATTTTCCTGGAATGCCAAAACTAAAGATCTTTGGCAAAAATGTGTTTTCATATCCTGTCTCAGCGTTTAGCTGAAGGATACTTTCAACAGCATATAAAGCTGTTGCTGGATATACTTGTAGCTGCCAGGATTGAGCCTGTGACCTTTCAGTTACAATTAGTGAGCAGTCAAGACAGTGGCAGCTAAAAAACAACAAATAACAGGCAGTAAGTGAGATTTTTCACTGGTGTAAAGTGGCACATTCTTTTAAGCACATTTCTCATACAAAATGCAAATGTGCTTTTCGTAAAACCTACAAAATACCGAAGGCTACTTCAATCTGCTGCAAACTTTTACAAAAACTGAGAATATGATGGATAAAGATTTAAGTTCTATTAACAAACTGAAATCTGCTGTACACTTTTTCTGTGGGTTTTATTTCTACCAGTATGTTTTTAATATCCCTGCAATAGTGAAGGTTTCAAGACACACATCCAAGAATTAAAGTTAAAAGTTGTAATCACTGGAACTAGTAATTTCAGCAATATTTAATTTGTATGAACTCCATAAAAAGAAATGCTTTAATTAATTAATAAATTGCCTTCATGATGCCTCCAAATAAAATAAGGCCTGTGTTATGTAAGTTATGCCATTTTTTGCACTTCTGGGTGCACCGAGTCAAACTGAGCCACACTGATTTGCTTCTCCATCACCAGTTTTACTGTGCCAAGATAAAGGCGACATATCAACTGAACTCAAAGCCACTCCTGCGTCTCTGAAATCACCAGTGTGGAAATATTTTTGAAATACAGCTGAGTTATGTCAACAACATTCGAGTTGTCAACAAGAAAACTGTTCACAGTTTGTAAGCTATGCTATGTGTGTGTAGCATATGTGTCCACAGGCAACACAACAAATATGGCAGGACATTTACGCAGGCATCATAGTAGTAGACTTAACTGACAAAACAACATAGTTAACACAGGCAACTCTTCTGTCCTCATTTAGAGCTAAACTTCCACAAATTAAACTTGTGCAAAAGCAATGACTAGTGCTATAAGGGTATTTGTAGCATCAGACATGCAACCTTATTCAGTGATGGAAACCCCTGGATTTAGGCATTTACAGTGGTATGAAAAAGTTTAGGCACCCCTCTGAGGCAGCATAATAATTTACTCTGTCTTAACAGAAAACTATCACAGTGGAATGCCATTCATCTTCTAATAAAAGCTGAGTACTGGGGTATTTCCAAGTCAAATATTTTTAGTGTAGCTATATTAAATTGCATGAAATTAAATCAGATGTGAAAAATAGGCTGTGCAAAAATGTGGGCACCCATGTCATTTTGTTGATTTGAATACCTGTAACTACTTAGCACTGATTAAATGAAACACACAATTGGTTTGGTGAGCTCATTAAGCTTTGAACTTCACAGACAGGTGAAGATTGGCAACATTGGGGCCTCAAAACAACTCTCAAATGACCTGACAACAAAGATTGTTCAACATTGTGGTTTAGGGGAAGGCTACAAAAAGCTATCTCAGAGATTTCAGCTGTCAGTTTTTCACTGTGAGGAACATTGTGAGAAAAGGGAAGACCACAGACAGTTCTTGTTAAGGCCAGAAGTGGCAGACGAGAGGCAAAGGTGAAGGATGGTGAGAACGGTCAAAGACAACCCACAGACCACCTCCAAAGACCTACAACATCATCCTGTTGCAGATGGTGTCATTGTGCATCGTTAAACAATTCAACGCACTTTCCACAAGGAGAAGCTGTACAGGAGAGTGATGCGGAAGAAGCCTTTACTGCACACACGCCACAAACAGAGTCGCTTGAGGTATGCAAAAGCACATTTGGACAAGCCAGCTTCATTTTGGAATAAGGTGCTGTTGACTGATGAAACAGATTGAGTTATTGGTCATAACAAGGGGTGTTATGCATGGCGGTGAAAGAGCACAGCATTCCAAGAAAAACACTTGCTACCCACAGTAAAATTTGGTAGAGGTTCCATCATGCGTGGGGCTGCGTGGCCAGTGCCGGTACTGGGAATCTTGTTAAAGTTGAGAGTTGCATGGATTTCACTCATTATCAGCAGATTCTTGAGAATGAAACCCAAGAATCAGTCACAAAGTTGAAGTTACGACGGGGCTGGATAATTTCACAAGACAACGACCCAAAACACGGCTCAAAATCTACTCGGGCATTCGTGCAGAGGAACAAGTACAATGTTCTATAATGGCCATCCCAGTCCCCAGACCTGAATATCATTGAAAATCTGTGGAATGATTTGAAGCGGGCTGTCTATGGTCAGCAACCATCAAACCTAACTGAACTGGAGATGTTTTGTGAGGAGGAATGGTCCAAAATACCTTCATCCAGAATCTAGACACTCATTAGAGGCAATAGAAAGCGTCTAAAGGCTGTTATTTTTGCAAAAAGAGGCTCTACTAAATATTGATGTGATTTTTCTATTGGGGTGCCCAAATGAATGCACCTGTCTAATTTTGTTTTGATGCATATTGCAGATTTTCTGTTAATCCAATAAACCTCATTTCACTACTGAAATATTACTGTGTCCATCAGTTATTTGATAGATCAAAATGAAATTGCTGATCCAAACGGCCAATGATTTATAAATGAAAATAATGAAAATTGTCAGGGGTGCCCAAACTTTTTCATGCGACTTTATGATAAAGAATAAGTGCATATAAATGTTCCTACCATCATCATTTCATCCTGTTTTATTTAATTATCCAAAATTCTAACACAATTAACATATGAATTTTTGTGTGTGTTGTGTAATGGCCACAAGTATCTTCTGTATGGTCACAGTGACCTTGGTCCTTGACTACCAAATTCTAATCAGTTTATCCGTGAGTCTGTGGATGTTTCACAAATAGGACAGACGGTTAGGCGACAGGACATAAGGACAGACAACTTGAAAACATATTCCTCCGGCTATTCCTATCACTGATGTGGAGGCATAACAGAGTGTCAGGATTAGCATACTTCATCCTTGCATATATAATGCAGTCACACAAATTTCCACAACAAGCTTGGCTTTGAACGCTGATAAATTCTGTTAAATCCCAAACATCAGCCCAGAGCTTCCACATGAACTGTATAGTCCGTATTTTGACAGCGAACACAATGTAACAATGTATCTCCATACTCTCAGTGTTATTCGCTCCACCTTTTTTCTGCGTTACAAATCCTCAGTCAACAATGTCTCTGTATTTAACCCCCTCTCTTACCTTTCAGCACTCCTATTTCTCAATCTCCATCAACCTCCCAAATGTGTGAAGTTAGCGAGTGCAGCACTGGCAGGTAGAAATCTCAGAAAACAGCAAGTTTATGACATTGTCCTTGGGAAAGAAATTTTCAACGTAAAGATATGAAAACTATGATTAAGGAGGGAGGGTGGTGTCTTGGCAAGGAGAGAGCGACAGGCAGGACAGCTTTCTCTTTCTTGCCAGAATATATTGCTGCTGTCAGCTTAGCGATCCCTTAAGGATAGAAAGTTAACATGAGGTATAATGATAGGTGATATAATGCATTTTGTGTAATACCAACAAATGGCAAGTACAGTGGGTGTATAATTCCTATTCGTATTTCCCAAAATGTGGTATATAGGGAAAAACTGTCTAGCCTCCAAAAGCTTTCCTAAACACTTTTGTGTTTAGACTTCCAACACTGTGTTTGTGCTAAAGGAGGAGTGCATGATGCAAAAGAGTACTTACAAGTTTCTGAATGTAATAGTAAAACAACAACATACATTTCATGCAGTTTCAAATGAATGGCTCACTATCAAGTTTCAGCAGAGCTTGCTGACGAGCTCATCATGTCAATCAGGATAATCCGCCACTGCATTCATTTTTTTCTCCTGTATTTTACACAGTGAAAGTGTGAAAGCAGGGTGCACAGATGAATATGGAGGGTGATAAGCTCTGCCAGCAAGTTGAACCAAATGTAGATGCCTATACAGTTGGCCACAATAGCCGGGTCAGACTTCCTTTCTGTGTGGTTATATGGTATATTTAAGTCTATATTGGAAGTCCCTACTATGACTAACACTATGTAATCATTTCATCAGTGCCACTCATCAAAAGAAATGTTACACTAGTGTCAGGGCTGAAGCCAACTATGGTCACATCCAATAATATCTCTTTAATTTCAATCCAGTGGTGTAGGATTGTAACTGAAAGCAATTTTTTCACAAAGGCCAAGAGACATTAATAAAGAAAAAATAAAGGATCTCAAAACAACTTTCTATTTCCGCTATGTTGTATCATGACTGCCCTGCATTGCATTTGGTTGGTAGGACAATACGGTTTGCAGTAATGCGGAAAATAAATTCAGCCATTACAAACATTAGGCGTGTAAAAATGAACTGATATGAATCGAAAATTGGTTTTACAGTTAATACAATTACAGAGATTTCTGGCTCAATCTAAATGTACTGTGGACTGGTCAATGGCCCAAATTTAAAGTTATGAATCGGTTGAGTGAAGCTGCAATGGTGCTTAAAAATTAATGCTAATAAAGAATAAAGCCCTATCTAGAGGTGTGATTTTAGACACTGATTATTACTAGGAAGGAGAGGATACAGACAGTCAGGGACAATCCAATTCAGAGAGGTCTAATGCAAAAAGATCTACCTCAGACAGACCCTGCTCATACCATACCAGTCAACAGGATAGTGGTTCCTCAGATCCAGGATGAGACAGGTGTGTTTTTTATGAGTTATAAGAAGACTAGGCTCAAGATATACATAATAGTAAGAAAAATACATAGGATTCCCTGGTCTTCTGAAATATCGATTTGAAGGTAGGCAATGGCACTTTTATAGAATTGGCTTAGTCTAATCTATAATAGAAAAATAATGTCTACATGAAGAAAAAATTGTATCAGATCATATCGTACCAAAACCATATTGAATCGTACCGAATCCGAATCGAATCATTCCAAAATAAAAAAGAATCGTCCCTGAATCGTATCGCATGTATCTAGATACGTAATAAACCCTCTTATAAAGGAGAGATGCACACCCAAACAAGCATACAATGTTAGAATGTCAATACTTTCCAAATATTAAGTTGCTCTAGGGCAAATACTACAACCAAAAACCATGATTCAAAAGAATTTCCTTCTTTGGTAGGGCAAGGAGAATTTCAGGCACTGCCATTCCTCAACATGAACCCAAAAGTGATCTATACTTATTTAATTCTACATTCAAAATCTAAATAGATGTACTTTTGTTGAATGAATCTTTCAGTTGGACCAACAGCTGTCTTTTTAGCTGGTGAAGAGCACAACTGTCACATCCTTTTAGAGAATTCCAGGCTTCAGTGTCACCCAGTGCCAATAATGGGAGGTATTCGAACACGTCGTCAAATATCTCAGCCTAAATTCAAACACACAGAGACACTTTTCACAAATAGAGCTATCTGCATCCCCACTTGGCAAAAAAAGTGGAGGAAAAATTCTGCCCTCACACCTGGTAATCATTACGAAAATGAGAGACAGAAGAGGTTAAAACGCTGTGATGGGGGAAAAAGAAAAGAAATTCACACTTCTACGCTGGGGCTTGCTAATGTCTCTGACCCCTCCACGCATAAACAGTTTAATTAACATGTATACATAACTTTCACTTTAACTGCTCATGGCATGTCAAATCAAAGTGTCTGTCAAAGCTGTGAAACAGGGAGTTGATACTTTGCAGGTCCTCAGTTCAAATCCAGCTCTGTGTAACTGCTCCAGCTGGCCAGAAAAGCTGGCAATAAGACACCAAAGCAGACAGACAGACAGATAAACAGGCAGGTAGACGGGCAGCCTGCCACTCTGTCAATTTGATGATGTAAACACCTCCCAATAAAAGCTTTGACACCAAGCTAAGTTTTACTAAACTCAAGCAAGAGGGAAGACAGTATGATGTTTTCAGTGGACAAACAAAAAGTAAACAAAACTAAAAAATTAATCTAGGTGAATGAAGTTGTGATTGACCCCACACACATTCAGGAAAGACTGATCAAATAAACATAAACATGCATGAAAATGCACTACTGTATGAACTGTTTCGACACATTTGAAATTACAAGTTAGGTTGAGCAATCCCAGAATTGGGAATGTTCTAAATTTTAAAGAGACAAATCTCTTTAGTCAAACTGAAATTTCATCTTTGATTTATGTTTAATTTGAACCCCAATAATTGTGAATACAAAAGTTTACATTGCTGGTAAATTTACGAACAAATCCATTGTCTTGACACACTGGGAGTTACAAGTGTTGTACAATGCAAAGGCCATAATATCCATCCAGTATCATTAACCTGTTTATTCAGTTCTCAATGACGTATTACAGTATACTGTATTGTCTGTCTGTGTGTGGGGTTGGGGTCATAGTTTTCTTCCTGTTTCCATCCTGTTGTACATTAATAGGAAAAGTGGATCAGTTATTCTTTGAGAAGAGCTATTAGGACTCTCCCTTTTTCTTTCCCACATACACACATCCAGTCAGTTGGGCTGTCACATTGAGGAGGGGACCCCCGAGCCAGGGTGTAAAGCTACAGAGGTAAACTGAGAGTGTGTACACACACATAAACAGGCACACACTGAGGCCGGCAGCAACACCAGTACTGTGTGTGTGTGTGTGTGTGTGTGTGTGTGTGATGGCTCAGGAGAGGAGGGAGAGTTATTAGCTTAGCCCTGAACCACCTACTTAATATAGGGGCCGGCGGTGATTGCTAACAGAGCCTGGCAGAGGTGACAGCTTTTGGCCCTGCTTGAGGAAATCCAATTGAAAAGCAGCCAAGAGGAACAACAACCCCGAAACAGATGTTGCTTGCTACCACTGGCGCAACTTGGGTACACACAACCCAGCGGCAAAAAAACGCGATGGCAAATCTGACACACAAACTCAGCAGACACAAAGTGGAGCGTGCACACATATACTGTAGAGCCACATGAAACTGTACAATAATTGCAGGTACAAAGGGGGGGAAAAAAACCTAACCCTAGTGCAGTTTCTAGTATTTGCATTACAATTGGCATTTTTGTAATCTGACCTTCATCCTGATTTTTGTATTATTGACGTTTTAGTCCAGTTTTAACCGTTTTTCTTATCAAAACATGTTAAAACATCTCCAAATGTTTATATATTATTTTATTATGTATAACAATATAATAAGCTTCAAAAGCCCTTATAAAGAGTACTTTTGTTAATGTTGTCAGTTTGATCATATTTGCAAAATGGTGACCATCAGTGCTGTGTTTAAAAACAGCCTGATAAAATACTACTGAATGACATTCAAAAATGTTATCAAAATAAAATAACATCATACAGGTTAAGTGTAACACACTCACACTCACCTAACGATAAGCCGACCTACTGGGCATTTCCCTCCAGTTTAAGCATGGTTTAAGGATCCATAAACGCTATCATTTCAAGGTTAGTAAGGAATTTTTTTTTTTGTGGTGGAGCACAAAACACCCTGGCAGCTAACCCCAAAATGGAATTAAGAGGGAAAGTTAAAAAAACTAAAAAAAAAAAAAAGAAAAAATCAGGGAATAAGTCAGAATAATCAGGTTTGTAAGCCTGTTAAAAACATCTATATTGAGCGGGGTCCAAAACAAAACATTTTCCACCAGAGAATAAACACACCCAACCATCCATCCATCTAGCCCTCTTTTTTTCTTTTTTTTTTTTTTAACATGTCTGGCAGGGTATTTCAGTGAAAACATAACACGCAAGCCCTGAATTCATTACAGCCCATTGCTCCAATATTAATTGTGTTTGGCAAGGCTGACCATGCCTCAGTCAAAATAACATTCATTTATTTTTTTCTAGTGCCGCTACTGCAAAAGAATAAGGAGGAGAGGTGGAAGAAGGGAGAAATAGAGAGATATCGAGATGGTGGGGGGATCAATTCTGACATATCTTTATTGCCAGTCGATGACAAATGACAGCACATTTGCCATTGCTCTGGCATTGTGTCAGTGTATGTCATATTGATTTTACATCAGACGGACAAATGTTATTGATGAAGCGTCCAAGTAACAGATGAGCACTCCATATCACTTGTTTTAACGTTTAAATACAACCAGAATGAGGGAGGGAGAGAGTGATCTTTCCATTCACTAATACGCATTATTTTATTTCATTTTGAATTTTTTTTCTTTAAAATTAACTCAATTCAGAGGCGTTTACACGAATCGGGTCTGTTGGGAGTGGGTAACTACACCCTGAACCTGATCACACTGCACACATGTGGTAATGTAATGGGGGGGTGGTAAAGAGAGCACGAGAAAGAGAGTGAACTGTAAACAAACTAGCTTTTAAACAAGACAATTTAGGGTTGCGTGTCTAAGGCGCCAAGCAAAACACAGCCATGGAAAACTGATACAAACTTTTAACACATGGGTCAAAGCAGAAGTCTTTGAACTGGTGGGGGAAAGCACGCTGCCAGTGCAGAGAGCTGTTTAATTAAAAATACTTAGGTATCCAATGGGCCTTTCCGTGGCGCCCCCTTGTCAAATTGTATGTGATCCCGCTGTCAATCTCACTGGGTGTTTTCTAATTGCATAGTTTTCCACTGACAGCAAGGAAAAATGTTGGCAGAGACATCTTGAGAAACAGCAGCTGGGGACTGGGTTTGGTTTATAGGAACTGAACAAATGGAAAGACACGCGTACTCTTGAATAAACGTACATACGTACACATGCGCTTATGGACTGTACATTGCTCGAGTTACTGACAGACATATGCACTGTACATACACAAACAGTATTTATGGATATTATATCATATTCACATACAATAGATATCAAACAAATTAGGGCAGTCAAAGTTAATGCGCATTAACGCAAATTCCTCTTCCTCTTAATTTATTTTTTTTTAAAAAAATGTTTTTTACGCACAACTAACACACACACATTATGACTTTCGATCTGCCCTGTAGTTTGGAAAATCAGGAAGCAATGCAGTAGTAACATTGTGGATGGCGCGTAGCAGAAATGGATAAAGAAAAGGGTCTTTTGAATAGAAAGTTCAGTTCAATAGTTTAGGACGGAGACGCCTGGACAACTCTACATGTGACAAACTTTAAACAGCGCTAGCGAAATGGGTCGCGATAGCTCCGATTAGCATTTTAGTTTAGTTGACCTTTACAAGTGTAAAGTCGGACTAGATCGTGTTAGTATTACTAAGAAAATTACATTCAGGTGCCCATCTGTTGTTGCTTGTTGGGTTTGAGTTTGCCATGTTATGCTTTCAACATCTTTTTAAGCATGCAGTACCTTTGAGGTTATTCTGGAAAATATTCTGGACAGTAGGGGTGTAACACCAAACCCACGATTCGGTTCGGACTTCGGTTTTTGACTCACAGTTTGGTTCAAACCTCGGTTTTTAAAAACAAACTGAAAAACCTTTTGGAAAACTTCCAGAAAAAAAATCTGAATTTTATTAAAGGATTGTTGCATTGCAATATCAAGAACATGAACATTACTTAAGTTATATTAACTTAACTAAGTGTAACACTTCTCTTTAGATCAGTCCACAATAAAAAAAATTAAAAAAACACTTCTATTAATCGCTTAACTATCCAGGAATACAAAAAATTAACACCGAAACAACAATATGACATCTGGTTACTTTTGAAAATAAAACACTCCGTGTTGACACCAGCACACAAATCTCAAAAAAGTGACAAACACAAGCTCTTCTGCTAATCCTTCAGTC
This sequence comes from Spondyliosoma cantharus, assembly GCA_900302685.1. Taxonomy (NCBI): domain Eukaryota; kingdom Metazoa; phylum Chordata; class Actinopteri; order Spariformes; family Sparidae; genus Spondyliosoma; species Spondyliosoma cantharus. The sequence continues at coordinate 559 of OMLP01039050.1, read as the reverse complement.
AGGAACACTTCCTGCTGTTGTTTTTATGACACATACCTATAACTGTGGTCGCGAGTGATCATGTGATGTCATGTGGTGTCATGTCATCTGTCTACTGTACTGCGCCGTGATGACTCAAAACGCAACCGGTGGGGATTGCTGGAGGACGTTGCCAGATCGGAGCCGTAACGCAGCGGACACGAAATTAGGGGTTACTTGCTGCTCCGCTGGGCTGAGTGAGCTCAGTGTCGGGGTGATGTCTCCGCATTTGCGCTTGCATGTTTGAAGTGTTGCCGGCCCCTCCCACAACAAGTTTCATAAAACACAGACGACAAATTACGTGTGCTTTGATAACGACACGACTGCCATTCTCCTTAACAGTTTCCAGTCTCCACACGGCTGACTGGAATGTGGCCGGGGGATCTGCGAGCTCAGGTTTATTACCCATCTTGCAGAAATGAAACTGACTTGACACACGTGTGCGGTAGGGGCGGGGCGGGGCGGGGATGAACCGAGGTTCGGGAAGTTAGAATGAGTTCCTGAACCTAAATCCTTCGAACCTAGGTTTTCGGTTTTGGTT
>OMLP01039048.1:0-15704 GCA_900302685.1 Spondyliosoma cantharus | reverse complement strand
ACACACACAGTATAGTAAAGAGCCGTATAGGGGATTTGTAATAAGCCCATGCGTGTATTAATATGCTTATCGTGCTCATTGGATTGATGTATGGATGGATTTACTATTTGCAGTATGCATATGCGCTGCTGCCCTTTTAGTAATGTGCTAAATGCCATCCTGCTGTGAGGCTGTCAAAACAAGCTGCCACTTCTCCCAAGAAGCTCCCCCAACTGTCAAGCATATTTCTGAGTAGTTCAGAAACATCTGGAAAATAGCTGCCGCTCAGTGCAAGAGAAAGGGAAAGACAATTACTGCCCAATCGATAAGCAAAGTAGATGGAGCTTGAAGTTTCTGAGGTCTTTTCTCCACTGGAAAGTCTGGAAAGTGGTGGGGTTTCTGTCATGAATATAATTACCTCAGTGCTTTTTCAGATAGCATCACAGGGGTCTCCTGGGTTGTTACAGGCCCAGTGCCGTGGGTGTGTTTTTGTGTTGTGTTTTCTTTCACCCATTCAGGTGACACCCTCATCCCCCCTCCTCCCCTTGAGTGTGTGGATCTCACACCTGAGGGACTTGCTACTTAGGCCGTGTCGTGTAGTACAAAAGGTGCGGTGGATGCCAGTGGGTGGAGTGGCTGTGATATGCTGGAGCCAGAGCCTGAGAGCCCGAGCTGCTGCCTGTGTTACTTTCATTTGACCATAGCCTTCTTGGCTACTGACTGTTTGTCATTGACATAATAAAGCCGTCTTGAGTTGCAATTTGGTACAGTTTCCTCCTTTGCATCCGGTTATTATTTACTTGTGTTATTCTCTTCATCCCCTAACGATCCGGGGACGCAACATGGGTAATTAAACAATACACTAAGGTTGTGCTGTCTGTAGGTTTGCCAAATGACTCTCAATATTACAGCACCCATGAGCCTCAGTGGCCTTTGTGAAAACACTGTAAGAATCTTTGCAGTCAGGGACCAAATGCTGCATCATTACCTCAGCAAAGGGGGGGTTTCACCCGTGTCTGTTGGTTTGTCTTTTGGTTTGTCAGCAGTATTACACAAAAACTACTGAACAGTAGGATGGAAGATGGGTCTCAGCCCAGAATGAACCCCGTTATCTTTTGGTGTGGATCCGGGTAAAAGGACAGATCCAGGAATTTTTTCTCAATTTCTTTAAAGCAACATTATGTAGAAATTGGCATTTTCTGTGCGATTTTGCGCGTGAGTGCAACACCACTGTTGTAAAAACAAATCCATGTCCTGTAACTATGTAGGTCCTAACTAACCCTAACCCTAACAAAACTCATCATGTCATACCAATGTTATGTGTTGAAAAATTGTATGTTGAAGTAAACATGTATGTTACGCTGTGATCTGACCCTCTCACTGAAGTTACATAGTGCAGAAACAAGTGAAAGAGACATTATTCACCCTATTACAATACACTGCACCATCAACATGATTTTAAGGTTAAAAAGTTATGTAATGTTCCTTTGAATTTGCAAGATTTCGTTAACGTCTTTCGTATATTTAGGTGGCTTGTATCTATGAGTGAGTACAAAAGGGGACTGTTGGGCCTTGGTGGAGGTATGCTGTCTACTGAGTGCCATTTTAGTTGCTCCTTAATTTACTCAAAACTAAAAAAGAGAATGAATGAATTCAACCTGCTGAAGTCTACAAAGCACAATTCGTGACTTCACCCCACCGTTAAGTATAAGTTATATAGGAAATAGGGACACACATGCAGACGCACACCTCACACACATCACATCACACAAAAAAATGCAGAAAAACAAATCTGCTTCGATGACGAATGAAAGATTCAAAGTGTGTAAAGACAAATAACCCCCGACTGGTCAGTAGTGATAACTTTTTTATCTTAGCTAATGACCTGTAAAGTTTCATGACTGCATCTTGCAAGACAGAAAAAAAGACAGACAGACATACCTAGCTAAGTACTCAAAACTGCTTCTGTGATAGTTTTCTGATAAAAAAGTTGGCTACAGGAATCCATTTTGCCATGATGACACACACAGAACACAGGTTGAAAACATTACCAGTTGACACTGTTGCATCTGGTAACTATTGCAAAGGGGAGACTTTGTAGGGAATCAATTTACAAGCACAAACAAAACACAACTGTATATTATCTGTAGAGCCGACATTTTTATCATTTCCTTGTCACAGGGAGAGTAAGGCACTGTGATTAACTGCTACTATAAAGAAGACATTATTGTTTTATGTTTCAAGATGTCCTGAACTATTTATCTGCCAAATTAAATTTTGCACCAGACCTTCGTTTTAATCACTGAATGAATACACATTAAATATGTAGCTTTTTCTCAGGGTTACACAGAGAAACTAATACATGATTTATTACATGATTGAGTACATTTAATTTCTTTTTTTTATGCTTTTTTCTCCCAGTAAGCTTCAAATTTAAATTCAGTCAGTTTCTAAATGTATAAACACCCTTGCAAAATCTTGCAGATCAAATACAATTATCTGACCTGCTTGTTCCATAGAAACCTTGTGCCTCAAATCACCTCTCTGGAAGATTGAAACTCCAACAACAATAACAACAACAACAAAACAGAAAAAGGGTTTTACTCATATTTTTGAAAAAAAAACAACAAAAAAAAACAAACATCTTGTATATACACTGTTTCAAGAATATGCCTTTCATAAATGTTTTTCTAAACATCATGTTTGCTGAGCACTTTGGGAAGAAAACTGTGAAAACATTTGATTTGATTCAGTCTCACACCTTCACAGATAAGTGAAGAATGTTTGTTTGCAGACTTAATTACTTTAAATTTGCCATCTGAGAGCCGTTATGCGAATTATTACAACTCCTAATAGCGGAAGCCTTCTGGTGGGAAAAGTACGTTTCCATGTGAATGATTTGCTTGACAGACTTGTCAGCAAAGAGAACCCCCATTAAATTAATTAAAATCAACAAGAAGTCAATAACCATAATAATCAGGATGGAAACAGTTTAAATGTGAGATTATTGCTCTGAATTAATGCATTTACAAGGTGATTTGCTAAATAAGCAAGAACGAAAAGCTCTAGCAACCCCCTGAGCTCGGAATCCAACATTATTTTTTCAAAAGCACTGTCACTCAAATCAGCAAATGAGGGTACTAAAAATAATAAAATATTAAAAATAATCAATCACTAATCAATTTGTCTTTAATCAATATCAATGTTTCATCCCCTGCTTCCCTCTTCATCCTTTACTCTCAGTCAACATGTGGACCAACCTATGTACATTCACATAGAAGTTGAAATCCCATGTGTTCCGTGTATATGTTCTAAACTAATTAAATGGTGGAAGATGGAGGACTGTCTCTCTCAAACACTAACATGTAACTTGTTTCCATTCTTAGATTGTTAGTTCAACAGTTCTTCTATCAAATACAATGAACAGAACTGAAGGAATGGAATTATGTCAGAAAATCGGAAAAGGCGTATGAGGCTCAAAAGAATAACAAAAGACATGTCAGTTTTCTTTAAAGCACTTAATAAGGACTTTTCTTTCTGTGGCACCGCTGGCAGGCGTCCAGGGTGACAGAGTTCAAAGCAGAGTATTGACTCTGAGCATTGTGCCATTTCACACGAGGCTAAAAGCACAGAACTTACATTCAGGTGACATAGGGTAGGGACCAAGCTTGTAGGAAGAAAGAGAGGAAATGGCAGCAAAAGAAAAGATTTGGGCTTTTAGTGCAGATGAAGCAAAGGTGGACATCAAGTGGACATCACGCAGCTGGCTCTTGGTCCGGGGTCTTGGTGAGCCTGTCGATCTGAGAGGCAATGTTAGATGTGTGTGAAAGAAAAAGACAAAACTTTCAAGATAAGAATTTCAAGTCAGACTCTGACATGCAATTTTGTAAAAATAAAACCCCTAAAAGAATTCTGACTTTAATATCAATATTTTGAGAAACAAAAGTCAGAATTCAGACTTTAAACCCAGAATTTTTGTAAAAATATTTCCCAGAAAAGAAAGAATAATTTCAAACTACGCATAGGTGTAATTCTAAAACTCAGAATTTAAACTCAATTGTGACTTTTTTATTTCCTTGTGATGACTTTTTCTTTTTTCAGAATTCTGAGTGAAGAAGAAGTCACAGAGGCTCAAATTGTCTCCTGTAAAAATCTGCCAAAGAATTTTATAATCAATATTTATGATTGACAGCAAGTTGTTAGGCACTACGTAGCTTTTAAAACTGAGATTGTTTTCTTATAACTGATCCTGTTTGTATGAATTGTTGTTGGCTGTGTATCACATAACTGATTTTATATCAAATGTCAGAGAATAAGACCAGTGTTCATTTGTCCCAGTGAAAGCCGCCTTGGGTGCTGGGGAGAATGAGCACAACAGGTCACAGGTCTGGTTGCCTGAAGTAGTAACACTCTGTACTCATTTTGATACAAATTAATTTTTGAACCAAACCAAAACAACAGCTTTATAGAGCTCAGCCAGATGGTAGAACTCAACACACCTGACTCAATTTCCCCCTACAAATTTAATTTAAAGAAAACACATCTTGTTAGAGAGTGTGTAGGCAGTGTGAAATACGTTTCGCTGAGTGGCTGCTGTCAACACTGACATCTCCAACACCATCAAGGGCATGGGGTTGAAACCAATAACCTTGAACAGAGGCATCCTCTAAATTCAGTCATGTGATGAAAACAGGTTTTAAGACCTTGACTAGTCACCAATAACAGTGAAGCGTGTTTTCAGTCGACTGTCTATGAGCCGAGAGCATTCATGTGGAATAGTGTAGGCAGGAAAGTTGCTCCTGTCCTGAACTGCCAAAAAAAGGTTCACAAAGATGATTAGTTGGACAGCCACACACTGGGATTAGACAGCAACCATTGTCTTGATTTAAAGTTAAGGAGGGCTGTAACTCGCAGTTATTTTCATTATTGATTAATTTTCTGATTGTTTTCTTGATTACTCGATTAGTCGTTTAGTCTATAAAATGTAAAAAATCTTGAAATCTCATTACAACTTCTGAGTTACAAAAAGCGACATTTTCAAATACTTCTCTTCAGCCAACAGTCCAAGGGCCCAGACACAACAAACCAACATCAGAGAAATAGTGGCGTTGACGACTGACTGTTGCGTGTGCCAACACGCTGCACTTGAACACACCACAATGACAACAGCCATCTGATTGCGGACAAACCGTTGTTAAACCTGCATTTTTTTGAAACTACTCTTGCATGTCGAAGTGTCCTTGAGCAAGATACTGAACCCCAAATTGCTCCTGATGAGCAGTTGACACCTTGCATGGCAGCCTCCACCATCAGTGAATGAATGTGTGTGTGAATTGGTGAATGTAGCAAGTGTTGTAAAGTGCTTTGAGCAGTCAGTACACTGGAAAAGCACTATAAAAATGCACGACCATTTACCACTCTTTCCAATATAGCCACTTCTAATCGAAAAATTGGTCTGATAATAAGTTTGGAATGGCAAAACAAAGAAGAAACCACACTAAATAGTGAAATCATGGATACTAAAGCAACAGGCTCATGGCACTTTTTTGTTCCGCTTCTGCTCAGGTATTGATTTGCTTTGCTGAGTAGCCTGAGTAGTTGAAATGGGCCGACAAGTTCCAACAGCACTGGACTGGACTAGGGCCACAGACACTCACCAACAGCCCCAACAAAGACACATTTTTGATTAAAAATGACTGAAACAATACATTCATAATTAAAATAGTTGGCATTATTACTATTACTATTATTAATCAATTACCAATCATTATTCAAAGTACATTCATGGTACACTCCATATACACGCAGACAAGTCAAGCTCCCACTCTTTATCCATAAACTCATCTGAGAGTTCAAATGATCTGTGTGAATCACATGATTTATTTATTCAGTTGCGCAGAGCTGAAATGATAAAGTAAATTTTCATTACTTCATAGCAATTTCACAGCTCCTTCTGTTCTCCACGGCGGTTGCCTTGACTACGCTATCGGGGGGGTTAAATGGAGTAAGGTCTTCTGTTGTTGATGAATGAGATGAGAGGTTGCCAAACAAACAGTGGAGTGAGTGTGTGTGTGTGTGTAATGAATGTGATGATTCTTCATCAGAGACAGTGAAAAGACGTTCAGAATGATTTTGCTGATAAGAGAGGAACAGAGCAGAAAAAGTCAATGATGTGGGTTAAAAGTGTGTATGCTTGTGTGTGAGTCCAGTCACCACATGATGGCGTGAATGGCAGCTACACAAACACACTATTGTGTTTATATCACTTCAGAGGGCATTATATTGACTTACATTAATTTCCTGAAGACTCAGGGGTCTCTTAGAAAGCAAAAAAAACCCACAGAATTTGATGAGGTTGTCATGTAATGTGGGATCATGGGAGTTGTCTTTCTTTTCAGAATTATGTGTGTAAAGGCAGAAATCTGAGATAAAGGTCAGAATTATGAAAAAAAAAAAGCCAGATCTCAATTTTTTTTTTACAGTGATAATCAGAAATGTCAGTACACAGCTAAACAAAAATTTTGTGACCGCATACAGTGTGTGCCAGTGACAAACCAGCTATTATTGTGTCTAGAGTGACTGGAGGGACCAGGTGAATGGCAAACTGTGGAGGGCACACCTTCTTGTTTTAGCCAGTCTTGTTCAATCTGTTTGACCTCTCACAAAATACACAGATCTCTGTCAAATATGATATTCTTGTCTGTTTGTTTTTGGTAATACATTATTCAACCATATGCATCATTAAAGTTATGAAATATAACAGTTCTGCATGTCAATAAATGTCTTGACCTTTGTTATGTATGTTGTTGAGTTGTGTACTTACGTTACATTACCTTACGTTACGTTACGGAGAATATAATGTGAATAAAACCTTAAAACATTACCTAGTCTGTGGACGTTTGTGCCTGAGTCTAATCAGATAGATCAGCAATTGTGATTGTTTAATGGTGTGTTTATCACCAGTAAAGTAAAGTCTTTATTCGTTTTACTCATCCTTAACAGTCAGCCTTTTGATGTACATAAGCCATAAACTAGCAAGCGAGGGCACTGGTCTCTTTGTCTATGTGTTTAAATTTAGGTCAAGCTCTCAATTAACTCAATACTCACCATAGACTCTGGTTCTCCCTCTTCTTTTCCCCCTCTCCTCTCTGTAACATGATGTTCATAAAGTAATGTACATTTCCCCTCCAGCTCCAGTCAGAAATTGAAAATTTCAATACATAAACCCAAGACCTTCCTCCTATATAGCGCAAGCCACTGAGTCACTGAGCTATGAGTATTAGACTAAGTCGACTTACATATATCTCGACATGCATATATTGAAAGCAACTTCTACTTTTCTATAATAGACGGAGCTGTCAGCAGCCCAGCAGGAGAGACAGTGTTGTGCTGGGATTTTATAACTTAACCACAAGCAGACAAACACTTTTACTTTCTCTGACTGAGTGGAAATCTGACGTTTTTACATCACTGATAAAGTAGAAATGCAGCAAAATGTCTGTATTAGACCAGAGCGTATGAGCAGAGGGAAAAAATAGGGTGTGTCCCCAGATGTGTTGATAGTAAGGTTCCTGTGTCATTTTGAATTTTAGCATGTTAGCAATGCAGGACTTGTACCAAGCAACATCACTCTATACATTCCAGCTCTCTCTCAGAATGAAGTGAAGGGATAGATGAGGTGATCGTTTTGAGCTCATCCAAGACTCTTTGCAATTCATCTGCTGCCTGCCTGATTGATCGGACAAATCTCATGATCTCAGATCTGATCTGAGTATCATTTTGGGAAGCCTGATTCTGTGGCTGAGGTGTGACCTCCTGCATTATTGAGCTTGCCACTAGTGCATCTTGATCAGAGGTGGATGCAAAGTCACTGGTCTCAGACACTGACTCACTTGTGTCCTCTTCCTTTGCTCTTTCCTTAGCTTCTTCCTCTGCTGCCTTTGCCTGTCTAATGTGGTGTAGCTCTTTTGCATCCATGGCAATGAAAAAGATGTCCGCTGCCAGAAATAAACCAGACAACACACCTGTTGCTACCTCTGCCACACGCACTGCTCTGGAAGTTTGTGCTGCAATTCTGCCGATGTTCATCACCTGAACAAGTCGAATCAGCTCAGCAATGCCCCCTAGGCCCCTCCCTGCTCTGGAGCCAAGCCTCGCCAGGTTGTCTTTATTGAACTGGTTACCCTCCATGTCAAGTGTGTCAGCTGAGTCACATTTGCCCTGGATTGCCTCTAAAATGATCGTAATCTCCTGGAGCCAGATGACAACTGCATTAATTCTCTCTTCAAACTCTTTAATGATGCTTCGAACAGCTTTGTGATCAGAAGACTGATTGACCATATTAGTGATATTGGAGACACCAGCAGTGAGCCCACCAGCTGCAGCCACTCCTACTCCAACCCCAGTGACAATAAGAGAGGCTCCCAAAGTGAAGGGGGCCAGTATAAGGCCCACTATGGATGTGATCCCTCCTGCTGCTCCAATCACTCCTCCTGTCAGACTGCCGATGGTAGTACCCTGGTGCACACGCTCCAAACCGTCTGCCACTTGCCTCAGAATGTCCAACTTGGTCTGGAGGTCCTTCACAGCTCTTTTGCTCTATCATAAAAAAAACACAGTTATACAATTAAACAGAAACTTAAAACCCCCTAAAAAAATTGTTTTTGACACTCTCAAAATGTTCTTTAGTGCAACACACTGTTCACTCTGCACTTTAAAGCCCTAATTGATCAGCAGAGGAAACAATTATAATTAGGAATTAACTACCGGTCAACACAAATCTTTAAATCAGATTTAGGAAGAAATTAGGTGTGATTGGTTAAATGCAATGAAACATGGCAGAATTGTGTTGCCCTAAATGTTAAATTGACAACGGAAAAAAATAAACTATGGACATGTGTTGTAGGAGAGTGAGTTCACAATTGTATTTATAGAAGTTTCACACCTTCTCTGAGAGACATCTTATCATAATAGGACGTTCCAGGATCTCGCTGGCTGTTGGTCTTGATTGAGGGTTGTTGTTTAATATGTCACTCAGTAGTTCACAAAGTTCTGGTGAGAAGTGCTCTGGGAGAGATGGGTAAGTACCTCCAATTATCTTGGGAATGAGCTTGATCGGAGTCTCTGCTGAGAACTGAAAGAGAATTATTGTTAGAAAATATTTTTGTATGCGTTTTTATAATAAGGTTAGAGTAATTTTGCATTATTTTAATTCTATGACACTTTCTAAAAGTCGTGCTCTGCCATTTTGAGATTAACATCTTGCTCAGAATTTGTCTGAAAGGCAAACAGAAGGAACTATAATAACCCATTTAGCATATTTTGAGACATTAACTTTAGTTAAATGGTTAATAGTTTTCAGGTTGACATCTTACATTGCTGGTGGAGCTTGCCTCCCACAGTGTTAACTAGAGTAGGTAAAGACCATACTCTTTGATTGTCTGTCTGTCTTGATTTTGTGATTCATTCTATGTGTACTCTAAGCCTCAACAATTGATTTTTCATTAGATGGGGTTGAAATTTGTCCCCAACATCCAATAAACCCTCAGGATAGTTACCTTGGTCTAGGAGGTTATGTTTTCACCCTTGCCCATTTATTTGCTTGCTGGTTTGTCAGCAGGATTACATTAAAACCTGGCAAATGGTTTCCCACGGAACTTGGATGAACGATGGATCAATTAACTTTTGGTGCAGATCCGGATAAAGGGGCAAATCCAGGAGTTTGATAATAAATAGATATATAAATAATAAAACACTGCTAAAAAAAAAATTAAGGGAACACATAATTGTCTGTGTATAACATCAAGTCAGTTAAACTTCAGGGATATCCATATGAAAATAAAAAGGGAATGGTTTTGCATGTGTTGGCCAAAGACAGTTGCTCTCTCCTTATCCTTCCTGGCAGCTTCTTCTCTAGTTTTGTGTTCTGCTAGTGTCTTTGTCACTACTGGTAGCATGAGGCTGTACCTGCAGCCCAGTCAGTTTGCACAGGTAGTCCAGTTCCTCCAGGATGGCACATCCATATGTGCAGTTGCAAGAATGTTTGCTGTGTCTCCCAGCACAGCCTCAAGAGCATGGAGGAGACACCCATGTGTGTAAACCGGCCATTATGCGAGGAGAGCTGGACAGGGCTGTAGAATGGCATCAACCCAGCAGCAGGACCGGTATCTGCTCTTTTGTGCAAGGAGGAACAGGTGGAGCTCTGCCAGAGCCCTATCAACTGACCCCCAGCAGGTTACTGGTGCGCATGTTTCTGACAAAACTGTCAGAAACTGAGGGACCTGGGCATTCCGATTTGCATTCACGCGAGAACACCAGAATTGGCAGGTCCTCAATTGGTACCCCGTTCTCTTCACAGATGAGAGCAGGTTCACACTGAGCACATGTGACGGGTGTGAAATCCAAAAGGACACAGGAAAAATTCACTATCAACGCGTCTGGAAATGCCGTGGTGAATATTGTGCCCGTGACATCATCCTGCATGACCAGTTTGTTGGTGGATCAGTGATGGTCTTGGACAGCATATCCCTAGAGGGTCACACAGACCTCCATGTCATAGCCAGCACTGATTGCTGTTAGGTACTAGGATGAAATCCTCAGAGTGATATTCAGACCTTACGCTGGTGTAGTCATCCCTTGGTTCCACCTTGTGCAGGACAATGAGCGGTCTCATGTGGCCACAGTGTGTAGGCAGTACCTGGCTGAGGAAAGCATTGATGTCCCTCTCGTTCCCCTGACCTGAATCTGATTGAGCACCTTTGGCACGTTATGTATTGGTGTATTCAAAGCCGCCAAGTACCGCCTGACTGTCCAGGAGCTCACTGATGCCCTGTTCCAGGTCCGAGAGGAGATCTCCCAGGGCACCATTTGCCCACTCATCAGGAACATGGCCAAACATTGTTGACAGTGCATGCAGGCACGCGGGGGAAAAACACACTACTGAGTGACATTTTGAGTTGCCATGATACAATTCATGCGAGTTGGATCAGCGTGTGATATAGATATTTTTCTTAGATTTTTGTTGTGATTTTTTATCCAGCCCTCAGTGGGTTCATGATTTTGGTTTCCATTGACCATTCTTACGTCATTTTGTTCTCAACAATTTATTCAATGTAAAGATTTTCAACTTGAATAATTAATTCATCAAGATCTGATTTGTGATAAAAACAAAGCATTTCTCAACCAATACATTTTTTACTCTAGCTGTGAAGCCCAATTGAAAGTAATTAATCCAGTGAGTGTATTTTACAAATAAAGACTTTGAAGAAAATGAGCTGACTGTAAATTCTCAAATAGTGGTCGATGCCTTTTTTTCCGTCAACTGCAGGTGCGTACCACGCCCTTACTGAAAGCAAGCTTTATTGGAGACAGGTCTCTATGAATAAGTATATTAACCTCGATGAAGGATCTAACTGATACAAAAAAAAATAAAAAATACATTTATATTGAATTAGACTTTCTGTCCTCTGACTAAAGTTGTACTAACTGAATACTGCTCCAGAGTATACTAAATTTTACATTTCATTTAGTGGATTTATTTATGTATATTGTTTTTGTTGCCCAGCCCTTTTGATGTGTATGAAGTTAATCTATGCTGTACACTCAACATCAGAATTAAGTCTTTTACCACACCATAAGACACACATATGTCAGAGACGTACTAAACATTTTACTTACTTATTGAGTGAAAACCATGCAAAACTTTGGGTGACTTACCGCTGAATGTTGAGTACAGAGCTCATAGAGTATGCATCCCATTGACCAAATGTCACTATGAATAAAGCAAAAATGTGATAATTATAGTAATAATAACAATGATAATAATAATATTAACTCAAATTATAATTATAATTAGTATTAGTAGTAGGTGTATAGGTTTCTGTTTTAATGAATCCTTCCACTCTCTCTGCGTTAAATACACAGAGTGGAATACAGATTTATTTGACTATTTATGGGATTGTTAAATCAAAGTCATTATAAAGTAAACTTCATTTGGCAAAAAACTTTTTACCTTTTGGCATCATACATCCCATCTGTGAAGACTTCTGGTGCCAGAAATTGTATTTTTTCCAATCGACCTGATCCAGTAGTTTCCTGTGTTTGTTTTGAACTGTGTGGAAAAATTCAGACAAAAAAATGTTGTTTGTATACACAGTTCATTAGGGATGTAATGGTACACAAATCTGTCCCTAATCGTCTTGGTACTGATTTTTTGGTGCATGCAGTCATATGCCAAATATGTCTTACTGTCATATAGCTAGAGCATGGCTAGTAAACATCAAAAGCAGAAAAAGAACAAGACCCTCTGATGCGCTAAGGCTAATTCACAAGAGAAATCTGAGCTACAGGGCCCACCGGCGACTTTCAACTCAGCAGTGTGGGAAAGTTTCAGAGAGCATGTGGTGGATTGGTCGAGGGCAGTGTGTCGGCATTGTTAGACTGTTGTTTATGAGTGGTTACACATCAAACATTTACACACATATTAGACGGCATCACCCAGATGTGTCAAATATACATGAGTACACAAGTCCAACAATACATCCACTCAGCAGCCTCTAGATATGAGGGCAGACACGGCTAAAGATATTACTGAAATAATCAGAATTTACATCACATTACATTTGTTTTTGTTTTTAATCAGCCCAAGACATGACCTATGTGAGAGTGTATGTTTACTGATTTCTGCTTAATACAATAGGTGGAACAGCTTTTAGTTTCTATGCTCTCCACCTGTACAATGAAGTTTCTGAATAATTTAAATCAGGGTTTAAAACATTACTGTTTAGCACAGTACCTTTCATAGATTTTTCCAGATTCGCCTAAGCGCACTGTACCATATTCAGTGAGGAGTACATTCTGTGAAAAAAGAAATGGAAATACTGTCATTTTAACCAAAACATTTTTTTTTTATAGAAAAATTGGTAAACTGGATTCATTGATACATTTATGATTATTTAAAATAGATATTTGATCCATTCTTTAGAAACACATAATCTTTGAATCATGTAAAATGTGTAGTACCTCTGGTGTCAGATGTTTGTGCGTCAAGCCTTTTTCATGCATGGTTCTCAATGCCATACTGATCTCAACAATCCAGCTAAGTACCTATAACACACATTATGGTACTTTTAGAATAGCAAGAGAGAGGAGAGGGAGCAGAGAGAGCTCTGGGGCTCTTCCTGAGGTTGCTTCAGACAACTGTACCTGAGACTCATGTGGACTCTCTCTGATCTTTGAAGCAAGGCTCCCTCCCTGACAGTAGTCCATCACCACATAGTAAGTATCGTGCTCTTTATAACAAAAGTAGATAGAAGAATTTGTTAGTGTTTCATAACATTTTCTATTTCCCTCTGAACTCAGAATAATAAGAATGCAAAAAATAGGTTTTGTAGATTGCAGTATTGTGACTATTCTAATTTTTTAACAGCAAAAGTATTTCTTGAAAAATTAAAACATTTCATTGAATAAAACTTACCTTGGAAAGAGTTTTTGAAGCTCACAATATGAGGATGGCTTGTTGTCTTGAGGATTTCTATCTCGTTCAATGCTTCATCAACATTTCCGAAAGTCTGCTTAAAATAAGAATTCATTTTCAGCAAACTAAAATCTTAAGCAAAACCTTTCACTTGCACTTTTGCCTGCTGCTTCCACTTGTGTTTGATTAATAAGTTTCTCCACCAACTACCTTACTGAGTATAACTATTATGGGCTAGCTCAACTCAATTATTATCACCTAACAACCCTTTCCCCCAATATCTCACCAGAGAATACAAAAAAGTCGTGTGGCCAAAAGACAAAGCCATATTTAAAACCTAGCATGAGGAAGTATGTCTCTAGCAACAGTAAACAATTTTCTCTGCTGGGTGAGACAGTTTCAGGTTGCTGTCAGTGTGACAGTGGGAAACAGCAGTGACAACAGTAGCCCTGAGCCCTGTTTACCTCAGAAATAAGGAAACAAAATACTGTTTCATTTCAAACATTGTCATATGCCAATTAGGCAGACATTGCCCAACCTTAGTTCAAACAAAACACAAATATTTTTATTCAGTTGAATATAAGATACGTATAATATATAGATATCACAAAGTCTTACCTGATGTAAAATGATATTTTTAATGAAAAATTTCTCATCTCCTTTTATAGCAACAGCAGGAAATTTTTTCTGGTCTGTTGCCTTTTCTGGTCTGTAGCCTTTGTCTTGCAATATGCTCTGCCCTGACCCCATCTTTGTTTTTATTCCCTAATGACACAAATGATTAAACCAACACAAAAAGCATTACAGTAGAAGCATTAAGGCATTACATATCACCATTTAATATGCTAAAATGCAAATCACATTTAAGTTCAGAGTACAAACCTCCCCTTGCTTTTTCTCTTTAATTGGGGCCAACCTTAATCTTCACTGAATATTGGACATTGATGATTCTTTAAAGGGATAGTTCAGGTTTTTTGAAGTGGGGTCATATGAAGTACATATTTATAGTCAGTCTGTTCCCCACCATAATTGCCGATCAGCGCAGCCTCAGTTTGGAGAAGCAGAGAGCCTCTCCAGCCCAGACGCTCAGCTTTGTACTGCAGTGGAGCCCAGATGAAAAGCGAATTTTAACCACCTAAAACAAGCCCCACCTAAAAAAGAATATATCAGTTCAAGTGTATGTTATATAGAGAAAATTCACACAGCTTTACATCGCCGTCAGACCGCCCATTCTTTTGGCACTACATTTGCAACTCTGTTTACTTTCGATAAAAACGAAACTTAACAATTTCAGACACAGACCGTAGAACCTCCGTATCCCTACGCATTAGCGCAACTGCGTAGGCGGCACATTTGCTCCAATGTAGGGCCGGCAAATTGCCGCCTTCTCCTTGTAAAAACGAGGCGTAATATTCCTCCTTTTCCAAAAGCCGCCACTTGGCCGCCTCTGGGGTAGGCATAAACATGTGACGTGACGTGAAGCGCGAAGTTGGGCAGTGAACAGTGACAATGAGTTTGTCTTCAAAATAAGAGATTTAAATTGCATCCCATTGGAGTTTAGAACTGGGTTCTTAGCAGGGGGCTTTTAATTTGAAAGTAGCAACCGTTTGTAGTTTTCCGGCTGCTTCACAGTTGGCTGACAGCTAGCGTACACAGCTAAACAGCTCCAGAGATCTAGGAGACGCTAGCATCTCCTGGATCTCAGCGGCTTTCCAGTTGCTCATGTTGATGCCCACGGATGAAGTAATGGACTGACTTCTGTGATCAGCTGTTTTCTGGTTTTAAAACTCCTAGGCGTTGGCCCGCACAACAGTGCATGTCATTGACACCTCCGCCCATCTCATGCAGAGGCCGGCACATTTACACCTCGTGTTTACATAGAAATGGAGGCAGAAATAAGTGTACCCTCCGAGGAGGCATATTGGCGGCCCAAAACAGGCCGCCAATATGCCGCCCTCTGTGTAAACACGCCGACCGGGGTGGCAAAAGGCCGGCCTATTGGTGGCTTATTGCCCAGTGTAAAAACGGCTTGTGTCTGTGTCTGAAATTGTTAAGTTTCGTTTTTATCGAAAATAAACAGAGTTGCAAATGTAGTGCCAAAAGAAAGGGTGGTCTGACGGTGATGTAAAGCGGTGTGAATTTTCTCTATACAACGTACACTTGAACTGATATAGATTTTTTTATGTGGGCCTTGTTGTAGGTGGTTAAAATTTGCTTTTCATCTTGGCTCCATTCACTGCATTACAAAGCT
>OMLP01039041.1:0-12001 GCA_900302685.1 Spondyliosoma cantharus | reverse complement strand
AAAGGAGTTATTTGGTGTAGGCTATTACTCTCCTGCAATTTAACACAAATTACTTTCCACATCTTAACATAATATCTAGTCATACCAACATCAGGCTACAGCCTCTACATATACCATACACTCTAACTAGCTATAGTAGGCTACGTTGAATTAGCTAACATCAATGCTTACGTTAGCTTGTGTCAGCGACGCTCGGTGAGCTGGTGTTAACAACTGGATGCTTTCAGTTCAGATGTTGAATCATAGTTGACGTGCTGTTGTGGTACGCCAGTTCTGCTTTGCAGTAGACACGCTGCACTTTGTTATCTTCTTTTTTAAGTGTGAAATGATCCCAAACTTTGGACATTCTCTGACTTTCACGGACGGTTTCTTTGCTCTCCACCATCGCGCCCACTCAATTCTGAACATAGTAGTGTGTGTCCGCAATAACAGTCCGTGTGGAAAAATTATCCCTGAGCTAAGCAGGCCACACATTAAACAAAGCCTCGAGGCAGAGATTTTGCTTCGAACATTTTTTGTAATCGAATTATTTGAGTTACTCGAGTAATCATTGCAGCTCTAGTCAGTTATCTGGAATTATTTCGGCTACAAAGAAGGATGATATTGACCAAACACGTGTCCTGTGTCGACAGTGCCTTGCATCTGTTGCCATAACGAGAGGTAACACAACTAATCATTTTCGTCGGTACCACACAGCTCAGTACGACGAATGCTTTAGGGCTGCTCTTATTTTATTTATTTTAATATTGTTTTGTCAAAGCTTATTTATTTATTTTCTACTATTTACAAAACAAGGGGTTGTGGACCACTCAGGAATCTGATGTAGAGCTGCTCTTATTATTATTATTATTATTATTATTATTATTTTAAATCATTTTTGATAAAAAGAAAGTTGTTTAGTTTTGCTTTAAAATTTTCAGTTGTTGAATAAAAGGTTGAATAACCTTCTTTATCACTCATTGTTAGTTACTTAATGTACTCAAAAGGTTCAAAGGTTTGTTTATTGTCATTCAATTCACGTTTGCACAAGATGCGAAACATGTACTCAGGTCCCAGCACAATAAAAGCAAGCAATAAAAGATAACAATAAGAATATCTCTAAAACACAGACATTCCTGTATTTTTTCATATCGCAATATAAAAAAAAAAATCGCAATGTCAGTTTTTTCCAATATCGTGCAGCCCTATTATGTAGTGTTTGGATTACTGTGTTTAGTGTGTAGTGTAGTTGTTTTTTTGTTTTGTGAGTCAAAACAATGAGGAGACTGCTGAACGTGGAGCAGGCAGTGCAGCTCTTCATTGAGCTGAGGCAGACCTGAGCCTGAGGCATTGCCTGCATTTAAATGTAAATACTTACATTTAACTTTTTAAATTTCAAAAACTTGTGCACAAATTCAGCAAACAACAATTTAGATTTGCATTATAAGTAATAAAAATGGCTTGTTAAACATATTTGGGGTTTTCACAGTACAAAATCTAACTTTTTCCTACTCTGATTTTATTTTTTGTGATTTTAGGTCCATTTTGTTAATACAGTATGTCAAAATGAAAAAAATAACTGTACAGTCATGTGAGGTTGTGCTGAAAATAATGACACCAAACAAGGCAAGGTAAATGGTTTTCAAGGTGAAATATAATGGTAAAATCAAAAATAGTCAAAAAACAAGCCAATTATGTCCCTGACGTCTCACCTTCAAACACAGACTCATTTGGCCATCCATGAAAAACTACTTTTCTATCGGAATACATACTTCCTACAGGCAATGCACTAGTAGTTGTAAAGAGATCATGGGACTGAATTGCCATTCAAGGTCTAGAGTCTACAGTCAACATCTCCCTGCTTACATTAGCCCATTTGTTTTCTTTGGTAGCTCTGTTGTACCATGCTGACCCATCTGTTCCGTATGCATGGCCTCCTGGTGGCCTCTCACCAGTGGGAGGTGATTGTCGGCACAGTCACGCTCACCATCTGCATGATGTCCATGAACATGTTCACTGGCAATGATCAGATCTGTGGCTGGAACTTTGACTGCCCTAAAACAGAAGAGGTGAGTGAACGAGACGATCGAGAACATGTCAGTGATTTGCAGTAGTGTATTGACCACACAATGTAAAGTAGGCCAACCTAGATTTAAAGAGCTGCAGGACTCTCCTCCCTCACTTGTAAAACAGGTTGTATGTTGCACTTGTGCACGGATAGTACATGAATACTTTCACTAACCACACAGCTCTGATACAATACCCTTATCCCCATTAAAAGTTAATATGTATTGTAAGGACCGATAAATATAGATCCTTTTTTTTCCTTTTTTTTTTAATAAATCCTTATAGACATGATTCATTTGTAGCACCATTACAGCAGTGGCTCTTGGGGAGAAAGGCAGGCGATTAGTTCACACAGAAACAACTACAGGATTGATCAACATGAAATTTGACCCAGACACTTAAAGATGTGTCAACATGTCTTTGTCTAATCTGCTGGAAATGTAACAAAAGATGAAGAATAAGAAGAATTTTTCCACAATATTAAACAATATTTAATTTTGTGGTCCAGTGGATTGTGACTTCTACAACTCATTTCAATTCTTCTTAACCCTCAAGACGTTCAACAATCCTAAACTCTTAAGATTTCCAACAAAAAGGCCGATTCACCACAGATCAATTGTGTTTTGCTGCCTCCATATTCCTGTCCTTCCAATGTAAGGCTACCATGTGCAGAAAGAAAATGTTGATTCCAGCCAGAGAGAAACAATTAAATTAAGCATTCATGTACATGGTTATTAGGTGCTAATATCTTCCTATGGAACAGATTATCCAAGGGGTACACAAACTCTCTCAATCTCCTCTGACTGATGTGGTTACATGAGGCATTTTTATTGTGATCATCGGTAGAATATTAAGGTGTATGTAAATGCTGTTAATGCTGATAGTCTACCCCTGATGTGCATTCATGACAGCAAGCTAACCTAACATTATGCTTAATCACTGTGCAGCACCTATGCTTAGCAGCTAACTAGTTCACTAACTCAAGCCGGCCTCCTTCCATGGTGTCATATAGGCCACCAAGGTTTTGTCATGTCCTTCAGTGTAAGACTTTCTGGCAGGAGGGTTTTGCGCATTGCACACAGAAGTTAAACGTCTACATTCTAGGTCAGTTTTTGATGACCTGGGGTGAGAATGTGTGGCTGACTGCATATTATTGAGACATCTGGTTAGCTACAGCTCTGTAGCAGGGTCCCCTGCACTCTATCTCTATATTTAACAGCTAAGAGGATATTGGCCTGAAGTGTTTCACTGAGGATTATCCTTTAGTTGCTTACTAACCATACTTTTCTAATTAATTCCTGTTGCCCTGCCACTGATCTGATTTTCTTTTCATTTTACAGCAAATTCTGAGCAGTGACATCATCATTCTGACCATCACACGTTGCATTGCCATTGTCTATATTTACTTCCAGTTCCAGAACTTGAGACAACTTGGATCCAAATATATCTTAGGTAAAGTATGGATGTCTATATGATATCTACAGTGACTAAGATGCTACGGATCTTGTGGCTGTATAGGAAGGACATTTTTTGATCTGACTAGCTAGATAAACCTAAAATGCACCTCATTCACTCTCTTGCAGGCATTGCTGGCCTTTTCACCATATTCTCCAGCTTTGTCTTCAGCACGGTTGTCATTCACTTTCTTGATAAAGAGCTCACAGGCCTCAAGTAAGGACACACTTTTCGCATATTGCCCTTTTTCGTCAATATCTTACAAGTTGCGAGTCAAGTTACAGCTTGTTCTGTTCTGCTCTCCAGCGAGGCCTTACCCTTCTTCCTGCTTCTCATTGACCTCTCCAAAGCATGCGCTCTTGCCAAGTTTGCCTTGAGCTCCAGTTCTCAGGTAGGAAGAAGTATTCACTCATCATATTTCAACATTCCACATGAAATTCAGCAGTAGCCCTGACTGGGATATCTTGGTGCTACATTTATTCAGGATGAAGTGAGGGACAACATTGCTCGTGGCATGGCAGTATTGGGACCCACCTTCACTCTGGATGCCCTGGTGGAGTGCCTAGTGATTGGAGTGGGAACCATGTCTGGTACTTACTCTCATTTGGAGTATAGTTGATTTCTTGAAAGATGTCAATGTTTTTGTTTGTTTGTTTGTTTGTTTGTTCAGCTTTATGCATTTTCACTGCAGTTAGTTCTTTGAGCTGAGCTCTCACAGTTTTCACTTTATTCACAGACTTTAAGTATTGGTGAAGATAAACAATACTTGAAGATAGCACATTGAACATAAATTGAAAAAGCTCAAGGAAGTTAAAAAAGTAATGTCAGAGGAAATAACTGTTATAAGAAAAAAAAAAAAACTTGTTTTCTTTTCAAATTGTTTGCTTAGATATGTGAATATGGCAACACTGTGAAGCATATCTGTCAAATTCAATCATTCAACTTGACTCCTTAGCAGACGATGGCCTATTTTGCTGTTAATTCACCAAAAGTAAAGTAATTAAAAGTGTTTTTCTGATCAGTGCAACAGTGCAATATATAATAATTTATGTTAAAAATGTTCAAAAATTAACTAAGATTTTTGTTACAGACTGTGGGGAAACAAGATATTTAATGATATCTCAAAGACATCTATCAATTGTGTTGCAGAGAGTCCACTTCTCATGCTTGTTCTTGTGAATGGCTGAGTATATATCCTGTATTTTTCAGGTGTGCGACAGTTGGAAATCATGTGCTGCTTCGGCTGCATGTCTGTCTTGGCCAACTACTTTGTGTTCATGACTTTCTTCCCAGCGTGTGTCTCACTGGTGCTGGAGGTATGGGTGCAGCATTTAATTTTATCTGCCTGTATATGAGTGTGTAGGATTGTTTGACCGTGTTGTGTTTGCTTTTGTAGTTGTCCCGTGAGAGTCAGGAGGGCCATCCTATCTGGCAGCTGAGCCACTTTTCCAGAGTGATGGAGGAGGAGGAGGACAACAAACCGAACCCTGTAACACAGAGAGTCAAAATGATCATGGTAATGCCTCTCTCCCTCTTTCATTTGTTTCTTTGTTTTCATTTGAACACAAGTGAGATCTCTCCTCTCTGCTCTGTGTGCAGTCTCTGGGCCTGGTGATGGTTCACGCCCACAGTCGCTGGATCGCTGAGCCCTTGTCCATCAACACCCCAGTGGGCATGCCACAGGTCAGCATGGAACTGGACCACCTCTCACCCAGGAGGATCGAGCCAGAGAAACCACTGTGGCACTTCTATCTGACCAGGTGAGGCTGCTGTTATGCTTGCTTTTAACTTCGTGTTCACGTGAGTGTGGTGGCTAACATCTAGTCCTGGAGCTTTTTGGAACATTAGCTTTGCCTGTCCTCTGAATTTGTAAGATGCAATTACACTGGTGAACAGTGGAGACTGTGAGGATGTTCACATTTGGTATCCGCGTCCATCCTGAGTGATCCAGTAATAAGTGGACAACTTTGGTACATAACATTGACATATGTTTTGAGTGACTACTTGTAATCAAATCTCACTTTGCAGCTCTACATGCAAGTGAATGCGTACATCATGAACAAACGGATACAATGAGTTTTTTACAAATGAACTATCTTCATGTGTAACATTTGTTGAATTAACAAGGCCCAAACAGTTGCCTGTATTGCTTCCTGTTTTCTGTATTTGTAAAATTTGACATGTCCACCATCAGTCCCCACAAGTGTTAATTTTAGTGGGCCCTCAATGAAAATTGTGATTTCTGACAAAGTGTAGTGTAGTGTAGTCTCAGAATTTCTGAGTCTGTATTTCCAGTGCCTTTGCTTGGAAAAATATGGATTCTCACTTCAAACAGGTATTTGAATGGCAGCTGATTTAAGAGTTGAGGGCAGGATGAGTAGATTTCTAACTCATACTCTCACTGACTGCTATTGAGCCGCCATACTGCTGTGATCTCATCATGTTTATGTCAGCAAACTCGGGCTATGTGGATCTTGCCCGAGTTTCCGAATTGGAATTCCAACATGGCTGGTCGTTCTATTGCACTTTTCTGTGTCGCCAGTCGTATTTTTCTCAGTTTCCAAGTACAGCTGAACTTGTGTTTGATGTTGTATGGTTCTGATCATGGTCATATTCATGCAAGTTGAAAATGCATCTGAAAATATTGCCTGCCGTACTAAATCTTTTATCTGGCCTAGGGCACCAAATTGTATAGCGCCGGCCCTGCTTTGACAGTGCTATCAAGAGCCCAAGAGCCAAAGAGCCTGTGATGCACTGGGATTGTATAACTGAACTATGAGCAGACGTACACTTTCTCTGACTGTGTGGAAATCTGATGTGTTCATATCGGAAGTCTGAGGCTGCAGGTAAAACATACTGATGTAGGCTGATAAAGAAGTGTGGTGCTGAACTAAAAAAAGATGAACATTTGAATCTTTTAATTTAACAGCAAAATTCTATAGGACTGATAAAATCCTGAGTCAGGTACCGCCTGACATGGCGTCATCACAGAATGGCAAAGCATTAGCTGTCATCATCATCATCGTGCGAGTCAATCAGAGCGGATCATTCTTGAAGGTGGCCCAGTTAGTTTATTCACTAATATCAAGTCTGTAGCTTTGACTTTTAAAAGAGTTCCCCTTTTAGCTATTTCAATACAGATTTGTTGTTCACAATATAGCATTATAAAGGATAAGATATGGTGTGTTCATTGGACACATGGATGAAAATAATAATGATGATAATGTTGAAATCAGTTGAAACTGTGTGTTCAAGCATATGCAAAATGGTGGGAGGTAAAATGCACTTTCGACAGAAGCAGACAGACTGGTATGGAAATGCTGAGACACACTGACACTTTTTAAGAGGAAAGAAACAATTTCATGTTCTGTATTTATTGCCAAAATGTACAAGAATCAGAATAGTCGTAACAAAGTTTCTCCTCACTCAACAACTCTTAAAAACAAGTCATCTGTAAGGGAGTCTGGGGATAATGGAAGTTACCATTTCAACGGTTAGTGGAAACAGACTGCTCCTAACATTGGCAGTCTACTTCCAGTCTACAGACCGTTTATAGTGCTTGTCACATTCATCTATTCACGCACACATTCAGGGTCAGGAGCAGTTTGGTGTTCAGTATCTTGCTCAAGTATACTTGGACATACAGCCAGGGGAGCCAGGGAGATGAACCAGCGACCTTCACCTTATATCTCCATAGTTGTTATAATACCTCATATATTGTTTAAATATATCTGCTCCAGTGTTCATTTTTACGACATTGTAAACAATTAACTTGCAGTGGGCAGCAAGAAGATTTCTTCGCTTGAGCAGAGCCTCGATTTTACTGGCTTCATAAACCTTGCTGTCACTTTACTGGAAGACTTACTCTACCTCCTGAACATGCAACATAAACATGCAATTTGCATTACAGTGAATCACATAAAAGCGTCTTGGGAGTGTTCAAAACTACGAGCTGTCCACTTGTGATCGGATGGCTCGGGACAGATGTTGACACCAGAACAGCCTCTATATGTCAGGATGTCCACCAACGTTTGTAGGGTGTAGTACGCCTTTATTGACAAACTCACGAACATCATCTGATGATGAAAACAAATGTGTTCTTTATATACTATAAGTGTGGCTGGAACTTCAACACTTTTTTCAGCTCTCTTTTCAATTATTTTTGTCTTTTCCCTTCTCCAGGCACCTTGGAAGTAGGTGAAGTTTGCATTCCCATTCCTAGAGCCAATTATTATATACAGTAAAAATTATATCTTGATGCAACTTAATCATCTTAAATTCATTCTAAAGATCCTTAAGTATTTCCAGGTAGGAAATGATGTTCATAAAGTTACAGGTGGGCCTGACTTTGTTTCCAGCTCAGACACCGTAAAGTGTGAAGATCATTTAAAGTGGC
Organism: Spondyliosoma cantharus; assembly: GCA_900302685.1. NCBI lineage: Eukaryota > Metazoa > Chordata > Actinopteri > Spariformes > Sparidae > Spondyliosoma > Spondyliosoma cantharus. The sequence goes on along the minus strand of OMLP01039041.1, from coordinate 4,104 downwards.
TCTATTTAACAAGTTTAACAAGCAATTTACATGGATTAAACTGTTTTTTTTATTGGCCATAATTGAACGGATGCATCATGAAGTGACCAATGAGATCCTTCCCCGTTTGTCTTGGTTGCCTATACCAGCCTGTGAACCATTTGTGTAAGTTCTTTAATGCGGCTGCACTGTGGATTTCTTTGTGAAGAATTTGGGTCTTATATTCTGCAACAGTCGAAAGGATATGACTTTCTACACATTCTCAAGTGACTCGTCTCAGTGTCTCTCTCTGTCTGTTAACAGAGAGGAGCCGTAGATAACATGAACTAACAACCAGCTTTCAGAAGTTCCAAAGAGCCACTTTAGCATTTATCTCGACACCTACTGTCGATACCTCAGTATAAATAGAACATTGACATTTGCATTGAAGCTATGGTACAAAAAAAGAAAAAAGAAGCAATTGGCAACTTCTGAGCTTAATAATACATTTTCTTGTACATGTTTTGTCCCTCACCCCCCACAGGATGACATCCATGGACATAGAGCAGGTGATCTGTCTGGCCTTGGCCCTGCTGCTGGCTATCAAGTACATCTTCTTCGAACAGGTTGAGATGGAGTCTACACTGTCACTGAAGAACCCCATGACTATGTCTGCCCCAGCCCTGACCCCACGACGGCCTATTGAGACCTGCTGCAGGATGGAGCCGCACACTCCCCGGTCCCTGGCCCCTGCCCATTGTGTGGCTGCACCCTCCACCCTCCACCCTGCACCCTCCAGAAAGGAAGAGAGAGGTGTGTCTGTGCTCAGTGATGATGCTGTAGCAGGTGGACTTGTGTTGCACCGTGGTATCCAACTCTATCTTGTTTCATTAGATGAGGTTATTCGGCCATTGTCTGCCCCAGCCACGGATCCCCAGCCAAAGAGCATCTTTGTTGTTGGGGGGATGGGGGAAGAGTTCAAGTCCAAGATTGATAAGCCGAGCCTCCTCCAAAAGCCCAGAGGCCTGGAGGAATGTGTGGCCATCCTTAATAACCCTGAGGTGAGACATTTCAACTGAAACCATACAATCTCCCTTTCACAGCTTGCCTCCTCTCAGGTGGCTGAGTAGTTACATCACGTCAGCCTACTTTCCAGCTCCCTAAGATGTCTCTTTCAGTTGTGGAGCCATGTCCCACCAATGAGATTGCAGTTATGTGATTTAACTGCACTGTAATGAGCTTTGTCACTCCACTATCTCTCTGAGGCTGAACCAATTAGAGCATGACGGCAATAGAAAAGACACTTGCACTGACTTGGCTGCCTATGTGCGTCCTCAAATCCACTCAGCTCACCTTTGAACTTTGTCAGACGTGGTTTCATGACAGTTAAATAGACTTCTCCCACAGTGCAAGGACTGTTCCATCCAGTAAGACTCGTGAGACTCGTACATTTATTATCATTTTTTTTTAATCACAAGAGTTTAAAAAACTAAACTCTGTTAGAGTCCATTGTGCTACCTCTATTATAATGAGTGGACATAGATGAATATTTGAAGAGGGGTTATTTGTGGTATGATAAGTACCTCATTCAACCCCACGAAATAATTGCTACTATGTATGTATTCATTTGCCTATACATTCACCATTGCTCAGTTGCATCTTTGCATTCTTTTATTGCACAATAATTGTAAAATACAACTTTTGGAGGTATAAATTGATAGTAAATTGTGAGAAGAGCTCATTCTTTTGCTGTAACAAACACAGGTCTGTGTAAGCAGGCATACACTTCCAACACTTCCAGCAAGTTGGAATATTTCATTGTAGTCATTGTCAAGATGACTGCAACAGTCAAGAAGAATACGGAAATTACATAAAAAAAAATATGAGGAAAGACTGTAATGAATACTAAGTATGTATGTATTAAGCTCACAAAAATATTCAGTTTGGGATGATGGTCAAAGATGTCAGCTGATGTACCGAGACAAACGCCCACTGGGGGGACTTGTTGATGAGAGCAGCTGTAAAGAGAATGGTGTCCTGACCAGCTTACCCTGTGATAGATGGATTTATAAAACAACCCCTTTCGTCAAACAAACCATCCGGCAAAATACTGAGATGTTTATTCCTCCAGAAGCGCCGAGCTCTGCCCTCAGCTGTCGCTTCCAGGGCTCACCAGCTCCAGCAGCTGTCTGCTGGTTAATGCTCAAAGGGTCGCTCGTTAATCCAAAACATCAGTTTCTTCACCTTTGCTCTGGTGTTTTTTGAGCAGATGAGAATAAAAGGCAACTCTGTTGATAGGGTTAGTTCATTTTTTAATGTTTTAAATTTAAATGTAGTCCATATTTTAAGAAATGCACCTTTTAAGGACAATGTGGCCATTGATATTACACAGTTTCGGTCAATTAGAACTACCGGACTTGTTTTAAAATAGCCATTTATAGTTAACATTTAAATAGCAATAAAACACAAAGCATGCAAACGCCATGATACACTGATGATTTGTCCTCCCTGCTCTCTCACAAATAGTGCAGAACATTTTGTCTATTCTGTTTGTTTGGGCCGAGTCCAAGACAAATAAGCGGTTAGAATGTAATGCAATCAGGACCTTGTGGCAACATCAGCTGCTCATGTCCAATACAAAATATCAGCTGGTTGAAATGGCACTTTTGGACTGAGGAAAGAGGATCACCTCATTCATTTTCTTGAGTAACTGGGCCAGTGTTGTCATTTATGTTTGTTCTTGTGCAGACCATGTATCTGTCCTTAGTCACTGCATGATTGTGCCTCTTGCAGCTGGGGCCTCGTTTACTGAGTGATGCTGAGGTGATGCTACTGGTCAACTCCAAACACATCCCTGCATACAAACTGGAGGCCATGATGGAGAGACCAGAGAGAGGAGTGGCCATTCGAAGACAGATGATATCTGCCAAACTTCCCTCTCCTTCTGCACTCTCCTCACTGCCATACACCGACTATGACTACTCCAAGGTGAGGACGCACACACACACACACACACACACACACACACACACACACACACAAAGAGCTGTCTTCTCTGTTTCACTCTGCTTCCTGTTTTACAAGCTCCTCAACATTTTTGTTTTCCAGGTAATGGGCGCGTGCTGTGAAAATGTGATTGGCTACATGCCTGTACCCGTGGGTGTTGCTGGACCGCTGCACCTTGATGGGAAGCAGTTCCAGGTCCCAATGGCAACCACAGAGGGCTGCTTGGTTGCCAGTACCAACCGCGGTTGTCGAGCAATCGCTGTAAGTGTCAGTAATGTTGTTTTCCAAAGAAGCTTATAGGGCCTTTCAGGACCTGTACTGTAGTGGAAAAAAAGGAATTGTAATGGACAACATATGAACAAATATTCATCCGCTGTCCTCAGGTCAGCCATTTTTTAATATCATATATATACCTCATACTGCATCCTGTTGTCACTGCTGGTGGTAAGATATTGCTACCTTTACTAAGTGTTATCTAGCTGTAGCTGAAGGCGTTAATTTCATACGTTGCTTTGAAAACTGAGGTCAAAAAATTCATTGTGGGACCTTTTTGACAGCTGACATAATACAGTATTACTAATTAATAATAATAATAATAATAATAATTAATACACTGCCCTGCGAGTTTTACCTTAATATTATTATGAGCAAATTTACATTTGAATTGAATGTTCAGTCAAAAATACATGATTTGCTCTTTGGGTATGTTGTTAATATGAGAACAAAGATTTTTTAAACTGAGCTCCCAAGAAAAATGATAGCACCGGCTGTCAAATTGATTGGTCAAGTTTTTAAAATTACTAAATACATTTTTTATTTGTTTGATGGTGCCTTTCAAGTCACCCAAGGCACCTTACATAGGATAAAAGCATAAAATAACAACATCACAGAATATTAAAACCAAGCATTGACATAAAAAAGAAAAGAAAAGCATAAAATAACATCACAGAGTATTGAGACCAAACATTGACATAAAAAAGAAAAGAAAAGCATAAAATAACATCACAGAGTATTGAGACCAAACATTGACATAAAAAAGAAAAGAAAAGCATAAAATAACATCACAGAGTATTGAGACCAAACATTGACATAAAAAAGAAAAGACAAGTGTATTGCACAGTGACCAGTCAGAGTGAGTAT
>OMLP01039036.1:16052-30037 GCA_900302685.1 Spondyliosoma cantharus | reverse complement strand
ATTCTGTCCCAGATCCTGACTCACTTGCCTACTAGTTTCTTGTTAGCTTGTGTAGCCCGCTTGACTCTAGTTTGCTTGTTTCCGCAGTTTTGGTTTGTGCAACCAACCTGTTGTTTTCCTGTTCGCTTGCCTGCCTGCAACCTGCCTACTGGCCTGTTCATCCATCTGCCAGTGGGATCACTCATCTGCCAGAGGACTATCCGGCTTTCCTGCCGGCTTGAAGCCGTCTGGCTCCCGCCTGCTTCCGGGTCTTCAGCCCACGCCATCGCCGATCTGCTCAGACACTACACACCGTCAGATCTCTACGTGAGTCAACATCAGTGTACCCTCCCACGACGAGTGCAGCCACATCGGAGTGTCAGCAATCGAGCGACGAGGCGGCCGCGGCTGACGTCATCAGCTTCCGGGATCGTCATCAGACCTCCCGTCAGCTCTCAAATAAAACTCATTACCAACTTACCTGCTTTCTCTGAGTCTTGCATTTGGGTTCAATCAGTCTGAATCACAACATTACTCACTGATTGCCATCCGAGAGGACAAGCTGGTAAGGCTAGCAGAAATCACCCTACTGATGATCTCTGCCTTCCATCTCTTGGGCACGTCATAGAGAATCTACCCCAACAGAGGCGGGAGGATTTGACGGAGATTAACTCCCATTTTGTCTCTGATTACAAAGATTCAACGATTTCCTCATCTTCTCCCTTCCACCATTTCTTCTTGTTCCTTCTTTTACAACCTTGTTTCTTGCTGCTGTAAATAAACCCAATTTTCGAGACCTTGAAGTGACTCAGTGTGTGTGTGTGTGAACTGAGGAGGCCAGAGATGAAAAAGCGTGTCTTTCTTGCATCTCGTTAGATGTCCTTTTTCTTTACAATAGCCTTGTGTATAGGCGCTGCAATTGCTACACCTGTGACCTTCATAGTGGATTATGTATGTAAGGTGGTGCAGGAAATGATGATGGCGCATCGCCCAAACCTGAAGTGTACTCAGGCTGTTGAGTGGAGGAAATAAAGCCACACAGACAGCGTGACTCAAAGTGTACAGACCGACTCTATAAAACATACATCTCCCCGATGGGCAGAATCACTCTCCCCTCTGTGTGTGATTCACCCCTCTGGGAGCAATCACTCTTCAGTACCTTCAATACCTTTCTAGACAGTGGTTTTCCTCTGCCTGTCAACGTCGAACACTCCTCTCGGCCTGCCTTAGTTTTGATTTGCCTTGTTGCTTTGATTTGAGAGCCTCTGCCTTCATCTGCTCTCGGAATAAGGGCGTCTACGAGCACCCACACGCATTCATCATGCAACATAATGATTTCCTATTTCTGCCTGAATTCACTGCCCGAGTAGAGCATCTAGCAATGCAGAAAACGTCTGACTCGGTATTGAATATATATAATTTCTTTACTTTTTCAGTTCCTTCTTGGCAGATTTATACAGCTGGCAGTAAAAACGGAGGATTCTGGGGTCAGGTCAGCGTAATTTAAAGCGGCTCTAATCAATATTTCTATATTAACTACGACTAAAATGACTATGGGTAATAAGAAGGGAGTAGTAACAACCCCACAGAGAATTATCAAACAACTACCCTGTTCTCTCAACTCTACGGAGCATCTCAGCATCTGTTAGCTCGTGGAAATATAACCTGCAGAACAAAAAGGACGTTTTAAAGCTTTTGGGAACCTTTTAAGGATTTTTTTTATAAGATTTGACTGATAATTTTTTCATGTATATTTAGTTTTTATGATCAGTTGACTATTGTGAAGTTGTGAAGTTCTGGCTCTCTCCCCATTTGGGTCTTTGGGTTAGCCCAAAATAACTACCCAGGGCTGTTGTCAAGATAGCTGCCCAGTGGCAAAACCTGTCTAAAAGGACTTAAGGACTCAACCTTAACCCGAAAATTTAGGTTAGAAGAGAACAGGCTTTAAGCTAATGAAGGTTCCTGTTGCTCTGTGTCTGCCGGTTGTGTAAAAAGGTGACCCTACGGAGCATTTAAGCATCTTTAAGCTCACTGATTTTGGTTTTATGCTCCACATCTTCACTGTTTTGGTTCAGTGTCACTCTCATCAAACCCCTCACATTGATTTTCAGAAGAGGAAATTCATGTTCGGCAGCTGTTTTCTGCTGTCAGCTAGCTGCCCGGCAGTCGCACAAGGCTAGCAACTTGCTAATGGAGCATTTAGCAGCTAAATAGACAGATATCCCTCTGTAGTTGGAGGATATTTAAAAGTAAAATATTTAAAATATTGGACTTAAATTCATCAAGGGTTTCGTAAAAAGGCGACTCCTTGCTAATATGTTAGCTATATTAAAGCTGGCGTTAGCGAGACTGTAGAAATAAGTAGAAATGACCAGCTGGGAGATGTGTTAGCAGCTAGTCAGCTACATTCAACACACTCAAAAATATTGAATGCCAAACGCAGTCCGAAGAGTCTACCCAGCGCGCCTGTCTGCTTCATGCTAACATTAGCCGCTAAAGGAGGCAGTTACATGGATTTGTCCGAGCGTTTGATTTACTGATTGCTGTCGGGATCTTGAGAAATTTCCAACAAGTACAACAAGAAATGCGTCAAGAGTAACTTACCAAATCTGGTTTAGGGGCCTTGGCGGGGGTATGCGCTCTACTGAGTGCCTTAGAGATACACAGTTACACAGGCACACATACAAATGTGTTACCTTAAAATACATCTAATAAAATGCTGTGAAAAAAATGTGGTCAAAAATGCGGCTTGTTGCAGATCTGGGGAGTCTATGGATAAAATAAAAAAAGATCCTGAATAGATAACGGAACCATGAAAGGCTTTAAAAATAATCGAAAGACTCAACTAAGTGAAACTGAAAAAGCTTCTCAGACTGAAGCATAGAAGAAATAAGGAGCTAAAGTGATGTAGACAGGACAACAGAGATTACTTACCAACCTAAAAGCCTCATAATAAATGTCTCGCATTTACACAAACCCATAACAACTGTAGCCATCCTGTTCTCGTTGTTGCATCATCGACGGTCCTAATCGAGCACCATCTTTGTTGGTTTTCACATCCACTCCCTCTCATCTCTCACACCGCTCCCTCTCTGTCTCCCAGCAGAAAATGCTTAAAAACAACAACATCACCGTTGCCTCGCTGAGCCCACGGAGGACTGACATCAGAGTGTTTTCAGTACCTGACAGCTCCCTAATGATTTCTTTTGGCTTGCCCGTCCTCCACCGTCTGCAAGCAAGTAATTATGGCCCAATTCGGCATGGATCAGTCTTTTCTCGTCGGGACACACAGTCGCTGCTTTTGTGTAGGTGTGTGTCAGAATCACACTTTTTAGATTAAACCCAGTTGTGTGCGCGCTCATATTAAAGTTGGACGGAGATGAAAAACCAAAGAAAAACAGTGACATAGGCCCAAAAGAAACACTCGATAAAAAATAAATGAATTCCTAAAAAATCTCTTTAGTGTCACGCTGTCAATTTAAGTCAAACCTAGAAACTCCGCTCTGGCTTTTCTTAGATTTACTTCCTTTTCTTTGCTCAGCATTTCTTCACATGATTTGCGCCCCGGCCGTTCGATATTGCGCTGACACATCAACGCATAAAATACACATAAAAAAAAACACTTTTACCGCCCTGTGACAGAGTGTATTCACCTCTATTAGATGTCTTAGATCCTTGACCTGTCAGCCTGCACCATCACCATCCCGAGTAATCAAGCAGCTCTGTTGGCCGTATAAACCAATACTTTATTTCCACTCGGGGTGAGTCCAGTGCATATTGATGCGCCCACAGCTGTGCTTTAATTAAACCTGTGTGGCATCAATGACCTGTTGAGCCTGAATATTAAATACAGAGATGCACCGGAGAGACCTGCAGAATCCCCTTGTACTTAAAGCTGTGGCAGAGATTTAGGAACAAGGGTTTGTGATATTACAATTATTAGCATTGGACGATGTGAGAGGGAGATAAGGGGCTTTACCCTAACCCATCTTTTCCTAAACCTGAAGGACACCCAGTATTTTTGTTGTTAACACATGGTAAACATTGTGAAAGGGTATATTTTAATGTATCCAATTAGTCAGAACTGAAGAAGCCTCTTGGCTGAGAGGGGAAACGTCTTCAAGAAACTGAAACGAGTCCAATTTCCTACGACACAGCACAGGAACTATGGCAGAGCTGATGTGGAAACACATTGGGGGCGGTGCCTGCTCAGGTTTGCGAGAGCTGTCCAATCAGAGTAGACTGGGCCTTAAAGAGACAGGAGCATTAAGACAAAGGGACAAGTTGCAGGCTTTCAATACCTGTACAGGAGTGCCCTTACAAGGTCATTAAGGACACTCCCACACCGGGTTTAAAAGCCTGCAACTCCCCTCCAATTAGTAAGAACTGAAGGATGAGAGGTGAAAGGTCTTCTAGAAACAGAAGTTGAGTTGCTTACGATTCAGAAACTATGGCAGAGCTGATGTGGAAACACACTGGGGGCGGTGCTTGCTCAGGCTTGCGAGAGCTGACCAATCAGAGTAGACTGGGCTTTTCGGGAGTGGGGCGTTAAGACAGAGGGTGAATCGAAGACGCTATGTTTTTTGTCCAGTGTGAAAGCACAATCAGAAAACTCAATTTTTATATTCATAACACTGCTGCTGTCACCAGGCCGTCTACAACTGCTAAAAAACATGCACACCGATCTCCTTCTCAACCGCTCTTGCTCATGTATTGCCTCATAGCCGGCCCCTGATGTTCACCGGAGCCGCCCCCAGCGCTCCCTTACACCACCTGTCACTCAACAGCCGACAGCTTCATCTATTTTCTCACAATCCCTGTTTTGCTGAGCCTGGCCGGATACATCGCAACCTTCCCCTGCACCTTTTTTTTTCACCTTTATCTCCTCTGTCTTTCCCCCCCACCAAAATTCCACTCGCCCATTATTTGCGCTTTTTCCTTTCTTTGCTCTATCACTCTTCCCGCGAACACCTCATTATCCCTTATCAGCTTTTCTTATTCTCTCTCCCATCTCTCATTCCCCCTAATCTTCCCTCTTTTTACCGCCTCTCCGCATCGCCTCCTGCCATTTTGCCAGCCTCCACTTTCTTTTTCTTTTTTTTTCCATTTTACTGACCCCAATCAAGCCCTGCATTGTGTCTCTGTCAGGTAATGCTAATACCAAACGCTGAGAAGATGTTGTTGAGTGCATGTGGCGCATTAGTCCATTGTTTTAGGTGAGTGCTCGCCGCGTGCAATGAGGCTTTCGGATCAGAAAATTATATTCTAATGTGACACTGAAATAGGTCCACGATTAGCACAGCCGAGTGCGTTTGTAGATAAGGGCACTAGATAGCGAGGGCCTCGGCTCAAGTGCTCTGCGGGGCAGTTTCTTCATTTACATTAACTGTATTCATCTTCACCAATAGGTGCAAATTGCTTTTGTGGATTCGAGCCTGAATCTCATGAGCCAGCACTTATAAGCTCTCAAGTCGCGGCACATGGCAACTGGTGCCAACGCTCCGTCGGAAGCACAGTGGAGGAGATCGGAGATATTTAAATAGTGGGTGTTTTTAAAGAGAAGATGATGCAAGAATTGCCGGAGGGTTGCGTCAAATAATTATTTTCATTCAAATTAACATTCGACATCACATGTTTTGTTCTTGAAATAGCTCTTTTGTCCTCACAATAGGTTGACCGCCCACAAAAAAAAAAAGATTTACGATGATATGAAGGACAGAAAAGTTGAAAATCGGAACATTTGAGAACGTGCAGACTAGCAGACGCTCTGATATTAAAGCAGGAGATAATGTCTCTACAGTGGATCCACCGTATACTGGAAAGATCACATTAAATGACTTTGAACTTGCTAAATCACCACTGAAACACGACATAAAGGTGGGGCACGTTTCACTGCAATTAGTCGAAGTCTTCAGCAATAAAAGCGGTCGAGGAATCAGCTGGAATGTGATCTCACAGGGCGGCAGTTTCCAACCTGGCGATCAGGACCCCAAAGAAGATCATAATCAATACAGCAGAAGACTGAGAGAGAGATATCGCCGTCTTTATTCCACGCGTCCTTTTCAAAACCTGGCGTCTACGTTGCCCATAATGCATCTTAACCGCTGAGTGACATCACTGGAGGCCATTGATCAGATTACATGCTGCTCCCTCCGGACATATGCAGCAGTAACTCCCCAAGACGACCTCTAAACACATTTTAATGAGTAAAATTGGTGGAGTTAACCTTTGAAATATGATGACATCATGATGGTGCCTGATCGCCAAAGATTCATATTTCTCATCTTTATTGTGCATGTGGCACCAAAAATCCTAATAGTGTACTCAAAGTCTCTCCTGATTGGTGGCTGCAGTGTTGATTTAAAGCAGCACTACGTGACTTTTACAGAGACTCTGGAGAGAGAGAGAGAGAGAGAAATCACAAATACTGACGCTTTTCATTTCAGACCTCGAGACATTAACCCGGGGAATTAATATTTGTTGATCTGGCAACTAGTCCATGGCGTACCCCGCCACTCAACCAGGGTCAGCTGGGATCGATTTCAGCCACCCACAAGCTTGCAAAGGCTAAAGAGTCACAGATGACAGATGAATCAATGGAATGACAGTTGAGTTTATTTAATAATTTTGTCTGTAATAGAAATGGATTCCTAGTTAAAGGTGCACTACGTAGTTTTGGGGAAGAAGGATCTTCACTGACTGATTTGTTTTTTTGTCTTGAAACAAATGAAATAAACAAACTCTCTTTGTTTTCCTGACTGAATAAACAAGCTGATCTTAAATGGACAACACAGTTTCATACTGTTGTACTTTGTTTGAAGCTGGAAAGGTGGCAGGGTCCGCCACATATTAACAGTGTTTTCCTCTGAGAACAGCTTGTTATGGGAAAAAAAAAAGAAAAAATACAAAAGAACTACACAATGCCCCTTTAACCTTCATTTTCCAGGGGAGACAAAATTTGCATAGCGACAGCTCACGTCACTTAAGTAAAACTTTACCCTGCTGCAGCCTAACAAATATTAAATGTACACTCGAACCAGCCGACGTGTACGTTCGGCAGCTGTTCCCCTCCGGGAGCTCCGTCGAAATCTGATCATCTCATGCTCCAACTTCCCCCTTTCCCCACCCTCTTTAGTGACATAATGAGCGTCGACGTGAAAGCCTGGTGCTCGTAGATCTCCAGCCTCTCCTCTCCTGAGCTAGGTTTTTTTTTGTTCCTGTATTGTCACAAGACTCAGGCGGCATCCACTGAACAGCAAGTTGTTAGTAGCGTCCAAGTGTTCCCAACTTCCTGTGTGCTGTTCAGGGGATTACTGGAGCTGCATTGCCCTCTGCAGGCTGCAGGGGTGACTGTGCAGCAGCAGCAGCAGCAGCAGCGATTCTCTGTATACTACTCCCTATAGGCTCAACCTACTGCTACGTAACCCCCTCCAGCACACAAGCACACTCAATTACCCATTACCTCCTCCATCCCGTTTTAAAGACAGATGCACGAACCACAAGCCAGAGCCACAACTTGTTCATTATCTTCTCTTTATTTAAGCCTCGGGGTGTCATGACAGGTTGAGTTGTGTTGACGCACAGCTCACCGCGGGCACCTTTTTTTACATCGCATAATAGAGATCTGCTGGAGATTATCTTGATCACATACACACACACACACACGTACACAAGACAGTATACAGTGCTAGGTTAAGCCTCGCAGCACCAAATCAGCGAAGGAGTTGTGCATTATCATCTTAATGTGTCCTAACACGACTCCCTCCACCCGGACGAGGAGTGTTTGTCTTCTTCACTGTCTGTTTTTTTTTTGGAGAGCAGGAGCTTCCTGCAGTGACCAGCTGCCTGCGGCGAGCATTGTTGCCGCATTTAAAGAGATACAGCGTGCCGTATGATGAATGATAAGATGGAAGATGCACAGCTTAGGGAACATTTCTGAATAGATGCCAGGGAGATATTCGAGTTCGACCGAGCGTTGGTGTTTTTCTTTTTTCGCAAGGTAGCGTTTGGCACATTCTCAGCATACATATTCAGGTGTGTTTGAGGCAGAAAAACAAAGTGAACCATACTGTTTTTTAAGGATTTACGCAAAACTCGCTGAGCCTCGGGTTTGATCTGCATGCACTCGGTGTGTCCACAGCCCACATGTGTCCTTGGGTGAGACACTGACTGCCTTATCTGTTACCAGCCGCCTCGTAGATGCACAGAAGAAGCTTGTGAGGGTGTGATAGAAGGTTATAGGCTCCATAAATCATTTAGATTGTACTGAGGAGCATTTGTTTCCTTTACTTAAAAGGGTAACTCCACATTAAAGTGAGTTACAGGTCGTATTTGGGGAGCACTGCTACATATGTGAAGAAAAGAAAGTAGAAGAAAGTCTCAAGAGGAAGCTGCGTGTAGTCTGGTAAATTGTCTCCAGTGATGTCACACAGTGGCCCACGTTGCATTGTGGGTAATGTGGGCCGCAGGTTTTGAGCAGACGCCACCTTTTTAAACCCACACACTCAAAAAATCACATCAACACAAATGTATAATATGTAGGAATTCTGTTAAAATGTCTAAAAAAGACTGGACTTTTGTTACACACTTTGCTGAGTTGTGTATTTTATATCATCCCAAATGTTTTAAACAATGTTTATACACAGAAAAATGTGTTTTATGTGATCGCCCGTCGCTACTTTTCGGCAAATGTAACGCGAATAAAACTTTTAAACATCTGGTTGAGTCACATCTGTGAATTTCTTCAGCGATGGTGGTTGTTTACTATTTATATACATCAACAGTGAAGCAAGTTTGGCGGCGGGAATGTTAGCTTTTATTCTCATCACTCGTCCAGTGTTCACCCGCCCCAAAACAGGCAGTTTTTAGCGAGCGACGGCACACGTAACGGTACATTTCCCCCTCCAGCTCCAGTCGGCAGTCAACACAACAGAACATAAACACCCAAACACAGAGATCACCTCTGCCGATTCTCTGCTGCAGTCGGGTTGATAGACAGGAGTGAAGATAAATTTGCTTTTTAATCCTAAAGTTGAAGAGTATTCTCTGAGCTCTCCTCCCGCCGGTAAACAGCTGGGGATCAGAGCAGAGGCCTCCTAGCGACAGAAGTTGCACATTATATGTTTAATTTTGTTAACAGGGGGTGTGAAATCATGGCTGAAAGAAAACATTGTTCCATCTCTACTGCATTTTTCTTCTTTTTGTTTTTCTTTTCTTCTTTAAATAGCTTTAACCTTTAAAAAGCCTCCAGCGAGCAAATGTTGTAAATGAGCAGTGCAGTGCATGTGTGGCTTGTGCATGGTTGTACTCTACATCACCAATGTTGCTGTTACATCCCCCCTCAAATACATTAACTAGGCATCAAACCCTGTATATAAGCGTCCAACGTCAACATGTCGCCCTTCTTTAAACGCTGCGGAGCCCGTGCAGAGTGGCGAGCCTGTCGCTTTAAAAGGAAATAACTCCCGTCGGTGTTTTCTTAAAGCCCGCAGAATCAACTTTATGTCAAATTGACTTATTTCCTCACGCAGCCACAATGGAGTTTGATAGCAGAACATTTTCATGCGATCAAACGCCGCGGCTGCATTTGCACAACAATGCGGAGAGACACCCATTGTGGAACGAGGAAGAGATACCAATTTCTGCACCGACAAAGTCCTCAATGGTCCCAAAATGCAGTGCAGCCTCTTTTGATAATCCTCCTGCTTTCACAACTCGGGGCATTTTTTTGTAATTTTAACAATTGCGCGGGCCACATAATGGCGACTCTCGCTTCTTCTTGACATGAAAAACTTCCTCTTTCCTTCCTTTAAAAAACTCTTCAGACTTTCAGGGGTTTTGCTGAAAGGTTAAATCAGTAACTAAAATGGATGCAGACAAGCAGAATGTTTGTTTTTTTTCTCCTTCCTCCTCTTTGGTGAGGAAAATTACAGCACTTCATCACAAAACAGCTCCTGGAATGAGGCTGGACGTAACAGATTGATTTCAAAGAGCGTAAGCATAATGAGGAGGGGATTGATGGTTGAAAGCATCTGCTTAAGGGCACCCGGTGCATCTGCCGTCCTGCAGGACGCAGCAACATCATCGCACGGGGTTCCAGCTCCCGTATCACCACATCGCTCACTTAAATGAAGCCTGTCTGTATCTCCACGACGGGGAGTAACAGTAATGAGACGGCACATTATTGCAATGGGCTGGCTGCAAGTGACACGGCCTGTGGAAGCTGCTAACAGATGGATGTGGAAGACACGACTATTTTTAGAAAGAAAGCAGATTGCAGAAGCCCGTTTGCAAATTGCTGCATTTAAGAAAAAGCTAGCTTTAAAAATAATATCCCGGCAGATATTTCTCTGAATAAAGAAACGACGCAGGGGAACGAGGTCAGCCCGCTCTCATCAGCATTTTTGTAAATGTGTAATTATTTTGTCAGCAAGAGGGTTGTTTTTTTTTTGTCTTCCATTTTGTGCCATCCATCACTTTCCTGAAGCTCCAGTCATTTGCATCGCACATCTCATTCCAAGTTGACAAATGTCTCGCCCCGTGACTGTTATCAAAAGTATGATTTGAGCACAGAACCTGACACTGATTTGTCAAACAGACACACAAGTTGTTTTGTTCCCTCGCTTTGAATCATTTCTGCCGTTTGTTCTCTCTGATGAGCCCGTGCAAAATGCTGTCTCGGTTCAGTTCATCTGTCACCGTCAGTGATGAACGCGCAGGTTATGCGAGTTTGATTGTTCTCGCACGATGTCAGTAGAACAGCCCAGTAGCTGCGTTTTCCTCTTTAAACTTATTTGAGAATATTTGCGGCTGATTATATCTATTGTGCCCCGTAGAGTTGTTTCACCAGCCGAAGAGCAGCAAGAAGGTTAAAAAGATGCAAATTGTCAGCCATCTCTTTTCAAATCATCACATATTTTGAGGGGTTTTGCTGAGCAGTCGCTTGAGAAGGAATATATCAAGAACTCAGTTCATTAACAAATGCAAATATGAATGGATCTTCTCATCTGCTCCCCTTTCAGGACAGTCAATCTGTTGGCTAGTATCATGGAGTTCAAGTCCCTGTTTATGCCGTTTCAACGCTGATTATTTTTCAGATTTCTATTCTGACACTTGTGCAGGAAGTCGGTCAATTAAAGGAAACCTATTCACTTCTGTGTGTTACATTTGCTCTTCTGCATGTAAAAGATCTTGGGAATTAAACAAGTAAAAGTCTGCACCAACTGAAGCTCCTCTCTCCCACAGAAAACACTGCTCCTTAAACGCCTCGTCAGTAGTCCCGCCTTTAATTCTGTGACTCTGTGACATCACCATATCACACATTTGCGTAATTTATGCCTAAGCGGCTAGTTTGGCATGTAAGAACTGATTACGCACAGCTGCTCTGTTGTTGTTGGCAGTGCTGTCTCAGGCGTGTGTGAGCTGACCAATCAGAGGAGACTGGGTATTTTTGAAGCGACAGGAGCTGCAGTTTGAGACAGTGTGAGAAAACTGATGCGTTTTCGAGTAGTAACCCAAAACTATGAAACTGAAAATGAGCATATGTTTCCTTTAAGAGATTCTATGGAGGACAGAAACAACAAACAAGATAGTATACCATTTACTGCATCAAAAATATTTTCAAGTTAATTATTTCTATTAAAATGTGACAATTTTTCAGTTTTAACTACTTCTGTATTTTTTTTTACCTTGTATTAAAGCTGGAGTTTTGAGAAAAAAGTGGACTTAGCCAGAAGATTTGAATGAGCACAGCTCCCAGGTCCCTCCTTCTTCCTCTCTGCAACTAAATTACAATGACGAGTGCCTCATGCCAAGTCACTGTAGTAACCAAAGTAACAAACAATATTCCTCACATCATGATAGACAGAGTTGCCAGCTAATCATTACTCAGTGCAACAATTTTGCCATGTTACCTTTCTGAAGCATGAGTGACCTTATTTCTCTAAACCAATTCAACCACTTCAGAGCATCACAAACTAACTTGAAAGACACTTTTGCTAACCAGTAGCCATAAACACAAAGCTAAATACCGGAGTTAGCATACAAGCTAACAAGCTAGATTTAGCAACAAGCTACGTAGCTCGACTGCAACATTGTACGGCCACATGCGCTATTGTGAGTATTACTGCCACCATAGCTTTGTGGTTAAAACATAGAATTAAACATATATCAAGCAGGGGTCCTTACCTGTCCAGCAGAAAAGTGGCAAACTCTGCGTCGCTCTTGAGTCTTTACAAATCCTGCAGCTCCCTCCATCTCTGACACAACGCTCTGAAATGTATCCTTGTTTTCTCTCTGACTCGTCCAGTTCTTTGTTTTCACACTGCGTTTCTTCATCACTCTTCTTATTTCTTCTCTTTGACTGGGCAATGGTGGGGCATTCTTCATCTCTGTTGTTGTCTGTTCTCCACCATTGTTTACAGTTTGGGCTTGAGCTTTAAGGTATCTGACCAGGTGAGAGCAGGCA
This sequence comes from Spondyliosoma cantharus, assembly GCA_900302685.1. NCBI lineage: Eukaryota > Metazoa > Chordata > Actinopteri > Spariformes > Sparidae > Spondyliosoma > Spondyliosoma cantharus. The sequence goes on along the minus strand of OMLP01039036.1, from coordinate 17,592 downwards.
TATGCACGAGAGTGACTGACATTTCTCAGACACTTCCCTTGGCTCTGATTGGTTGAGTTGATCCAGGAGCAGTGGATTCTTGCAAATCAAATTACAGCCACTGGGTGGAGCCACAGACAGCTGACCTGCATCTTATTCTACTTGTCACAGGTCATGCCAATTTTAGCGAAAATATCATAAAAAAATAGTTAGACTAGAGCTTTAATTACCCTATTTATATACGTTTAGATTTTATTAAATTTGTGATCTCTTAAATGTATTCACGTCCTGTCCTCCATATTTCCCCTTCACACACTCACCAATATATTTTACACAGCTTTAGGCAAACTGCAGTAACTACTAAAACTACATCAAAGAAAAAAGGCTACAAAGTGCTTTGGTTTTGTTCTAGACTCCAATTTTTTAAATCCTTCTTTTCCTCTTAGATAGAAAGACTGAATTTAAACAAGATAAAGCAGACATTTAAAAAGCTACATTTCAGTTACTTCACTATAGTAGGGCATTGACTGTCACCCGAGTCCTCATATTAGCAGATGTGACAATAATACAGCGACTGTGTGAGATCCATTACCAAAAACACTGAATAAACATGAGCAGTGACTAACAGACACAGGTGTATGCCGGAGCAGGTGCTGGGTGACGAACCCACTGATGTTCACGTCGAGCCAAAAATAAAACACAAACATTTCCAATTTGGTGGCAGCTGCTCGTAATGTGGGAAGAGAAAAAAACAACAACAAGCAAACAGTGGGGAATATATTTAAAACATCTTTTATTGTGCGGTTATAAAATTCAAACTGGGTAGAAAAAATATGTTTCCAAACATCTAGCTTATTAAGAAGTGAGTGTTGTACTATAGATTTGAACGTTGTACTTTTAAAGTGATATTTCGTGCGCTAACTTTTTGGTACTCTCATGTGTTCTGACCCAAAACTGGCTGTTCCAGGTGTCGGTGTAGAGACGCTTTCTCCTCCCTCATCGCCCTACTGCAAACTCTTCCAACACGGGAATTTAACTGGGGCAACAGGGAAAGGAGTGTTCGTAGTCGGAGGGTTTCTTTTCGTCCTGATTTGTGCTTTTCTGAGATTCAATTCAAGCTGTTTTCAAAAGAGGACCCGGGCGCAGAAGACAGAGTGAGAAAAAGCTGGGCCACCTGAGAGGCTGCAAAGTCTGGGACCGATTCCCGCCTCCAGAGAAATATCACTTTAAAAAACAGATACACAGTGTAAACAGCGGAATGCGTAGAAAATCTGTAGCCCTGTAGACAAATAAAGACAAATATACTTCTCATCTTTGAACAATAAATAAAAAGATTCGACAAATTACAAACAAATCCTTTTTTTTCCTTTTCATGGCCGTAAAAACATTTACAGTATTTAAGTGGAAAATGTCGAGACGTTCATTAATTAAACCGACCAATTAACACTCATGATGTAGTGTAACACTTTACTTTTTACAGTACAGCGTAGTGTAGCAAATGACACCCGACCGCCATGTGATTAATCCTCATTTTGGGAAGTGTTTCCAACTTTAAAAAAAA
>OMLP01039029.1:0-10755 GCA_900302685.1 Spondyliosoma cantharus | reverse complement strand
GTTTGGTGTGGATGAACTTGACTGCCTGACTCTGAAGAATGGTCAAAATGTTCTGTTATGACCACAGAAGATACATATATTACGATTAACAGGTGCACCAGTCCAGCAGGATCTTCTTGTGGCAGGAAACAGTCCTTCAGAATAACGTTTAGTGTTGTTGGCTGGTAAAGCTTACGACAGGTTTGTGCCAGGCAGCACGATTCTGATGCATGGATTCTTCATCTGGAAGTTCTACATCTCTCATAATACCTGTTAGATTTTCTCTTTCTCCCTTTTAGGGTTGGTTCAGCAGTAACAGTAAACGAAGGAACACTTTTTATTTTCATTGCAATGTATGTAGTCACTTCAAAATAACAGTACCATGAGAACTTATCCAGTAAAGAGCCAAGTGGTTCAGTGAATTGCGATCACTAAGAGGCATCAATAAAAATGCACGATGGAATGACTACATTCTTCAGGCATTTATTCACTCTTCCTACATGGACTGAATGGACTTTGCAAATGAGGCACACAGACAAATGAACTTAACCTATCTAAGCAGTAGAAGAGAGAAAATAAGGAAATGAGGAATAGAAGATAAATAACTAAAGGGCATAAAATGTAAGATTGTGAAATACTGTTGACAAACATTAGGCTTATACCAAATTACTGTATGTGAAATGGAATAAATAATAAACACCTTCCATTATTCACAACTTAGGACATTCTCTAAAGTTACTATGGCTATTAATGTAATTCATTTAAAAATGGTATGAAAATTGGTAGCCACCTTAGATTTTAAACTTCCATATTTGAGCAACAGTTGATTCCCCACATAGAACTAACTTGCAATAGCAATACAAATAATATTACATAGCAAATTTAAGAAAATTAAGACCTTTTTTAAGAATTCATAATTCCGATTTTGGTCATTTTAGAAAATGGGCCAAAAAACTTTTTTCTTGCAATCTGGTTTCTTGGCCCTCGGACCAAAATTGTTCTATAGACCATTATCTTCAATTTAGAAGAGCAAACAAAACTTTTGCCTTCATTTGAAATGACTAAGTGCCTAGGCACCCCACTAATTTGGTGATGAGGTTTAGACTACAAATACAAGAAACCACAAATTCACAGCATTTTTTAAATTCAATTTAAGTCAAAGGGGCTTTCCAAAGCATACAATTATAATTTATCCAAATATTTGGATAGTCCAGAGTCACAGTGTGACTGTCACTGGCTGTGGGCAGCACACACACACCACACAATTCATTGCTGTGTTGCTTGTTACAGGCTGTGCACACAAGCAATGTCTTTCTCCGTTGTGCCACTGGATGCAGGCACTGCACTGCACACACATACACACACACACACACGCACACACACACATATTTCTCCGATCTGTTCACTAAGTAGTTAAAACACATCAAAATTATCTCTCTCTCCTTAACTGTCTTAATAGCATGATCAAGGGTGCACACTTGTTCTGCTTTGTCTTGTACACATATATTCACAAAAACTTTAGTGTCACTCACTATTTGATGAAATGCTTCACGGTCATCTTGTCATCTCCCATTCATGAGTTTGACTGGCACAACAGGGCTGTAACAATTTTGAGGGTCATGTGATCAGCATAACATTTTTTGTTATTTTTCATTGTGATTTTGCGGTTATGGGGCAAATGTTAGGACAGTGTGACAACTCACTTGTGTCATGACTGTAGTTTTATGTCCTTGTGTTGAGTCTTGTGTCTTATGTTTTGATTTTCCATGCCCTCTTGTGCCTCTTGTTTTAAGTTCTCCTCTGTATTCCCCTTGTTGCAGTTTGTCTCCCTCTGTCAGTGAGTGTCTTCTCCTCTGTGCTTCCCCCCTAGTTGCCTCACCTGGCCTCCTTCCTCCTCTCTCCTCACCTGTTCCTCGTCTTGTCATTTGTGTCGGTGTATTTAGTCTGTGTCTTCCCTGCACTCCTTGTTCATTCATTGTCTCTGTCTGCCTCGGTTGCCTCTGTTGTCTGTTGTCTGTTGTCTGTTGTGCGTTGTGCGTTGTGCATTGTCTGTGTCTGCTCCTGTCTGGTGTTTTTGCGTGTGATGCCTCCCAGTTCTTGTCCACAGTCTCCTGTTTTGAGTTTTGCATTTGGCATTTTTTGATTTGAGCTTTGCTTTTTGGTTGCTACTTTGTCTTGTTGTTTTTGTTGCTACTTTGCCTTTTGTTCCCCTTTGTCTGTATTTTGTATCTGGTTCTCTTGGTTTTTGCATTCAGCTTTCAAAATAAAGCTCTCTCTAGCACTTTTTGTTTCCCCCCATATCCTTGTCCTGTGTGTAACTGCATTTGGGTCCACCTCCTAGTCTCCCCTTTTACCTCGACCTGACAACTGTGTGTAATCTTTCTAATTATGCATTTTCACAGTCTTATACTTGATTTGTTTTATGACAAACAGTGACTTTTCCTGTTATTGATTAAAAAAAATAAAAATAAAAAAAAATAAAAAATGTGTAATTCCTGGCACAATTCAAATGGGATCAAAAAGTTATTTGTCTCTTGCCCTTCACTGTACATTTTTTTCTTTTCTGAAATAAGGTCCCATGGTGGTTCACCAGAAGAGCATGATTTGACCTATTTCTAGGAATACTGACCCTTGAGAAATGTAAAATTGCACTATAAAGAAGAGAGGGCTACAATATTGAAGCCATAATAGAAATAAGTTTGATACTTTATCATGTTATTCTTGGCATTTTTGTAGATATTTGTATTTTATGTCCTTCTACTTATATTGACAAACTGAACTTTATTAAGCAATACTACACATTTAACTACACATTATGTACCGACATGTTTAACTCTATATCTTTAAACGTCACAGTAACACCTAAAAATGACAACAAAAATAAAGAAGTTTACTGATTTCACATATCTCTCCAATGCAAATCAAGCACCAGTTGTTTAAATGTAGCTGATGGTGTGATATCGCAGTGATTCCGTCTAAAGTCTATTACTAAAAGTGTTGAGATTTACTTCTGCATCAAGAGATCCTGAAACCCCTCTTCCAACACAATACCAATGGCCCAAAACTGTCACGACCATCTGTACTGTTCTGTGCTTTTGGCAGTACAGCACTCACAGTATTCTTTTAACTTCCTGCAGGATTGTCTTTAAAATCTTAGACTGGGATTAAATGCTGAAAATATAAAAGTTCATGAATGAATGTAATTTATTATTTTACAGATCATATTGGAACTCCTGTCCTTTCGTAAATTGTTCCTAAGTATTCATAACTTGTTATGGTCTCTTTTTGTTTTTCACTCTTGAAAGGATGTACTCATGTAAACAAATGTTTCCTATGAGTATATATGAACATCACAGCAATAATCTATATGCAGTATTCTTCACACAAAGTATAGGGAATGACCATGAGCTGGACAGAAACCACAGGCCACAGTGTGGCCACTGTATTTCACTATATACCAGGCAGACTCTTTTACCATACAAAGGCATCATCATATCTTTCAGTGCCTTAGGTTACTTTCAAATATTACTAGCTCTGTAATTGCTTATTTAATACCAATTAGTAGCTCAAGCTATTTGTACTTATTGTACTACAAATATAAATATTTAAGAAGGTATTCATGGAATAGTGGAGCTCAAATTAAACTTTAAACAGTACTGTACAGTTAGGTATATTAATTAACGTAACATTGGGTTAATGCAATGCATTTCTGACATACTTTATTAACCAGTCATATGACTTTAATGTATTTGCGCCTTATTTGAGTATTTTAGTAATTTGTTACTTTGTACTTCGTTATGTATTTGGAAAACAAATAAACTAAGTTCATATTTAGAAATTATGCCCGTATTTGGAAAAGACAAGTGGCACTACTTTTCGTTACTGTCAGTACCTATACACAAGTACTCCTTAGCGGAGTCAAACACGTGTGATTAAACCTGTACCTGAACAGAAGAAGCCGCTAATACCGTATCTCTTGGCTCAACTCAGTATTTACTGCTGTTAAGATGAATGAACATACGTAACATACTTGTACTCCATTACGTTTCATGCGGAAATACTGTACGTTTCTTTCACTTTAAATGTCGATGTGCAGCAGGAGCGCGGCAGTACGGAGCTTGCGCACATTGTACGTACAGTGCGTATTCTGCGTAGAGGTGGAGCAGGGGGAGTAAATACTGTCAAAGAAACTGTCAAGACAATACGTTTTCCTTCTGTTAGCTAGCACTGATCAATAACCCAAGGTAGCTCCAGTCAGGGCGGACACAGACTGTCAGTGACTGTCTCCAGCAGCCGTTCTGTGACCAGCGTCATTCCACACACAGTAGCAGGTGAGTCGCATCGGCTGTCGCTTGTTTCTGTCCACAAAAATAGTTCCACGTTGTTTCATACAGTAGCTGTGCTGGTGTTTTTGTCATACGCGCTAAAACGAGCGTGGCGGAATCATTTAAAGCCCACAAATTAATATTTTGAGGTAATGTGTGTCGGCGGACGCGTTTCCCTACGCCGTTGCGTCTTTGGAAAATATATACACAACACTGCGCATGCGCGAATCTCTTGCGCCATGTATCTCAGTCAGTATGAGGGCAGGAGGCTGATTTTCTGACGTCTCAGTCAAATACTGTTTATTCTTGCAGTTTACCATCCCCCATTCATGCTTGTGCTATATTAACGTGGTTCAAATGTAATTTATTTACACACCAAGTTGCTAAATTAAAGCATTCGTTTGAAATCTTCTTTTTAATCATATTAATGCTCTGTGAGTGACTGTTAATATTTACAAGCAGTTGCAAGTGAATGAATATCATTGTCTGCTGGTTCTCTTCACTCTTGTCAGATGAAAGAAGCAATGCCTGAAAAAAATGTCTCACAAAGGAGATAATGAAGGGAAAAAGAGGTGAGCGGCACAACCATGACAGTCCCATCAGTGCTTATTAGGCCACTTGGGAAATCACTTCATGTAAATGTAATGCAGCAGTGTTGCATTGAAAAACTTTTTGACTTCCTTTGTTCAGCCCTCATCGCACCGAATTGTATGCATCCTGCATTCCTGGAACATGTTTGCCCATTGTGTATCACCCAGACTACAACATCACCTTCATGGGCCTCGAAAAGCTCCATCCCTTTGATGCGGGGAAGTGGGGGAAAGTCATTCACTTTTTGAAAGGTAAGCGATTGAGAAACAGAGTTGGCAGACAGGGAGGACATCTCCTCAAGCTGATGTATACGGAATCAGTTGTTGTTCAGAGAGGCGAAGAGGTGTAGAGAACAAGGAGGAACGAGTGGAGAGGTCAGGTGTAGTAGCAGGAGCGGAAACAGACAGAGCAAAAAGAGCACAGGTAATTAGAGAAAACTCCCTGTGGGACTGTGTGCAGGTAGAGTAGATGAGGCCAAGGAAAAACAGTCGCTAGCTAGCTGGCTTGACTTCACACAGCGTTGTTGTCAAGTTGCGCCGTTGGTTGTCTTCACTGAAGAATGTGCCGTACACAGCTTAATGTATTCACAAAAAAGTGGTCAGCCTCTGCTGACAGAGGAAAACTGTATCCTTTCAAGAATTGGATTCAAAAGACTGGATGATATTGCCGATTTAACCGCTTTGTTTAGAAATCTATACAAAGGAACTAGATTTTAATGAGCAGTCAAAGTCAGAGCATAACATTTAAATGGAACAACCTTTTTTAGTTTCAGTCATCCGAGATCAAACAGTTAAGGGAGCAGCTAATGTTAGTCAAAAATTAGCTAGATATAAGAATCACAATGGTATTATGGGACTATTATGTGACGCTACAATTCTAAACTGTTCAAGGTGGAGCATGTGCAGTGTATCCTGACTGTAGCTGCATCTGGGAAGAGTCAGGGTTAACATGGTCTAATGCAAGAATCATATGCAGTTTTTGACAAATAAAGACTTCCACCATCTGGTGATATAAAGCAATTTCCTCTCACTCAGGCACAGAACACACAAGCTTGTTGGCTATTGCAGTGTGTACAGCTTGTTAAATAAGGAGTCAAATTGAAGTGTCCCGAAGATCTACTACATACTGGCTTGAAGGGGTGAATACTTATGCAATCACTTCTTTTCCATTATATATTTTTCATTAATCGACATTACATTGTAGAAATCTGTTTTCACTTTGACATTAAAGAGTTTTTTGGATAGCATTTTTAAGTGACCATGGTTCCATTTATAAAAGCAATAGAAGTGGAAAACATCTAAGGGGGTGAGTACTTTTTATAGGCACTGTATGTTAAGTTTCTGAAATGAGTCTGTTTTAGTGTACTTTGTGCCGTGATTCACCAAATTGACATCAAAGAACTAGCAGTGACGAAAGCAAAGTGTTTCGTCACCTCATATCGCCTGTCTATTGGACAGTCAGCTGCACTTGGAACACATTGCAAAGACGAGCTCGTACGTTCTGTGCCTGAGTGAGAGGAAACAACTCTATACCACCAGGTGGTGGTAGTCTGTATTTGCCATTAAAAAAAGGGAAACCATAAGGACTGCGGATATACAAATCGTGGCTATTATAAAGCAGCATTTTTTGGCTCCACTAATCGAGATATGTCAAATTAAAAAGTTGCAATGGCACGGGTGAAGAGGCGGTGGTGAAAAATAAAGGAAACTGCACTAAATGAGCGAAATCATGGATACCACAGATATAAATATAGTTTATGGGACTGTGATATTACCTTATAATTCAGTGGTGGGCAATGGTGGCCTTAAGGTTGGAGAAGCGGGCTTGTGATCCTGGGGGTCACTGGTTCAAATCCCTGGACCGAGAGTATTAATCTCTCTGGGAAAATGAAAGGAAGCCCTTGTTCCACCCTCATCACCACCACTGTGGAGCTGCTCAGTGGCCAACAGATCAGACTGTGGTGTACTGGGCAGCTTCCAGGTGTGAAAGGGTAACTGTATGAATGTGATGTGCGCTCCTGTAAAAGTGAGCATTGCAATGAACCGCACCTGAACAAATAAATGTTAGAAAAATATACACATATTTACTGAAGCAATAATTTATTAAATAAATAAATAGCATAATAAAAAATGCTTACCCACATTCCTTCATATGGTTATATGGTACTTTAAACAAAAAAAAAACAAAACAACTTCTTTAGTCATTTTCCTTATGATCATATTTTGGCATTACTCAACTTTTTCATCATTCATATAGACATAAAACCTAAATCACAATCTTTATTAATATTTATAATATTTTGTCATCACACATATACGCATGTGAATAAAGGATATTGTAGGTAATCTATCTATCTATCTATCTATTATGCTGCCCTAATTGCAGGTTTGATGTATAGTCAGTGCTTGCATCGTATGATGGTGATTTAGCTTTTTATTAGCTTTGCATCGTCTCTCAACTCAAGCTCCACTCTCGCATCTCAAGGTGCTAATTGGATTGTAAACAATATGGTTGGGAACTGTTCGCATTTGAACCGATATTGGGTCCGATACCGGTACCTGGAATTTGATACTGGTACCTTTTTTCAGTACTTTAATCACACGTGTGTGTGTGTGTGTGTGTGTGTGTGTGTGTGTGTGTGTGTGTGTGTGTGTGTGTGTGTGTGTGTGTGTGTGTGTGTGTGTGTATTCAGTGCCAAGCATATTTGAATTATGACTAATGACACAATGCCTTTGTCTCAGAGGAGCAATTCATCACTGATGGGAACATAGTGGAAGCCTGTGAAGCGACTGAAGAGGATCTGTTGGTGGTTCACTCCAAACGCTACCTCAACAGATTAAAGGTAATTTTGTTTTCACTGTCATTATGACAGCATGGCATGTTTTCTACGTTTCTTCAGCTCTTCAAATGTTGTTTTATTCCTACATCTCTGTGTTTTACATGTATTGTTCAGTCGTACTGAGGACCTGAGGGATCAGTCAAGGTTGTAAACTGATTTATTCAAATCAGAATTTTTGTTTGGTTAAATCAGTCATGTCAAGCATAGTCGGAAGATAGTGTCTTTCAAGTCTCGAGGGATTTTGCACTTTTAATTTTTTTGGTCCCAGGAGTTGATCAGGTTCCACATTAAATATTTCCTTGGAGTGGAGTTGGGAGGATACAGTTGAGTTGTTTGTGGATATTTCACACAGTCAGTGCTCTGGAGATACTGGGTATGGTTGTATGTCTCTCTTAAAGGAGTGCGTGCTACAGGTACAGGTGTTATCAGTTTAGTTCTATCATGTTCAAAGACTTTATATTTATTCTGTCTCCACTCTACTGCATACAGAGCTAAATCTTGGAGGGCTCAAGAGAGGTACCGCAGTACTCTGCTCTGTATCATTATCTTGCTGTCGCATTATTGTGTGCTGCCATGTTTTCATGTGAGAGTCGAGGCTCAAACCCTAACCCACTAGCAGCATCAGAGAATTGTGTATGTCATTGGTCAGCTTTTCTTTTCCTTTATATCCACAACCCAGTTAGTATATATTAAAACATAATGCACTTTTTATTTCCTGTTTGACTTTATTTTCAGTCAATTGAGGTCTTCTGTGGATTTTTTCAGCTTCAGTCATAGCACAGAAAAAAAGGTCTCAATGAAGATATATTGTGTCTCATTGTGTTTTTTTTTTTCACTTTAGTGGTCTCTGGTGGTGGCAACGATCACAGAAATCCCACCTCTCATGTTCCTGCCTAATTTCCTCGTGCAGCGGAAGGTGTTGAGGCCTTTGCGGACACAGACTGGAGGAACAATAATGGTAGGTATCTAAGAGCCTCATTTCCTCCCTGTCTGTGTTCAAGTTTGTAGCTGATATTATTACTATATTCCACTCTGCAGGAGCATCACATATCAGACATTAAGCACCCAGCCGGCATTAACAATTTTATAATTTAGGGAATTTGAAAGCATTTTTAAAAAACATTTCTATAATATATTAGCATAACTATAGAACTATAACTGTTCTTCTCATCATACTCTTTAACTTCCGCTTTTAACTATGTATGTGCTTTTAATGACAACAGATATATTTTTTTTATAGAATTTTAAAAGTCACATTCGTAGTGTGAAGGATTGTATTAATTATGACTTTGTAAATGTGATGAAGTGAAGTAGATTACCAGATATTTGATACATTGTTTTTATCTTCTGACTGTTGCATTGAAAAAGCCTAATTTCATCCCCCTGAATCTCTACTGTGCAGACTTAGCTAGGTGTGAAGGACCAGGGCAGATGAAACGTTACCTGTACGGATGGTGAAGTGTGCAGCGCCATAGAATGCACATTTGCTGGGCACTTGCCCACCTCTGTCTCTCATCTTAGACAGGCACAATTGTTATTGTTTGCTTGTATTTTTAGATTAAATTGAGTTCAAAATAGGTCACAAGAGACATTCACCTTGTATAGAATGTTTACGTCACCTTCAAGCTTTGTGTATTTAATGAGGCATTAACAAAGAGGTTCTGTTTTATAGAATATAATTTGATGCAAATGTTGCAAAGCAAATGACAGTGAATATTTTTTCATGGCTTAATTGTTTAGTTATTGATGATAGAAGATTGCCTGAAGGGGAATAAGCGAAGTGAATAACTGTGATGAGGGCCAGCACCTGCTAGGGGAAATGCTTTCTATGAAAAAACTATTCAATAGGAAAAATGTAAGTTGTATCTTTTTAAGGAGCTCCACCACCACATACAGTGACACTAACTAAACTGTTAGGATCAGGGCCATGTCGCACTCCTGTCAAGGCTGGGTCAGTGTTTCCAGTAGACGTTACTTGAGCAGGCCACCCAGGTAGATTTACGGCCGCCCGTAGCATTTTTTACTGTATTTCTTTTTTTCCATCCAAGAGAACAGTGTCATCCGCGATGGATTAACTAGTTAACAATGTACCCTCACCCTTCCCCTTCTGGCGTCTACTGACTTTCACACAGGTTCTGCAGAGAAACAGAGATAGATAGAGATAGAGAGAGAGAGAGAGAGAGAGAGAGAGAGAGAGAGAGATGTTTGCTGGTATGACATCCCTACTGTAAACGCTATCTCTCTATAAAAGCAAGAAATCTCTGTCTGTGTGTGTGTGTGTGTGTGTGTGTGTGTGTCTGTCTGTGTGTGTGTGCCTCAAATATCTCTGCAGATCAGGATTAGACTGACCTGAGATTTTCAACATGGCTGCTACGTGGTTTAAGGGTGCACAATGTCGGATTTGTTTGTACTACAAAGATACCCTTAATAAAGTACTTCATAAATGCTTTACAAATTCCGCTAGCATTGTCAACCATAGCCACGTGTGCACCAGAGCCAATCACTGCAGAGCCCACCCCCACGTCCCACCTTAAGAAACATTCATACCAGCAGCGGCGGCGAGCTGGACCAGGATTTTGCCGGCGGTTCGGACCCATTCTGTGAATCTAAACTGACTGTGGTGGATTAATGAGTTTTGAGAGTTATGTAGTGTTTGGTGTAGTGTGTTTAGTGTGTAGTGTAGTCGTTTGTTTGTTTTCTGAGACGAAACAATGAGGAGACTGCCGAATGTGGAGCAGGCAGTGCAGCTCTTCACTGAGCTGAGGGAGACCTGAGCCTGAGGCATTGCCTGCATATAAATGTAAATAGTTACATATAACTTTGTACATTTCAAAAACTTATGCACAACTTTAGCAAACAACAATTTATATTTGCATTATAAGTAATACAAATGGTTTGTTAAACATATTTGTGGTTTTCACAGTAAAAAATCAAACTTTTTCCTACTCGGATTTTATGTTTTTTTGTGATTTTAGGTCCATTGTGTTAATACAGTATGTCAAAATGTAGCTGTACAGTCAC
>OMLP01039026.1:0-15728 GCA_900302685.1 Spondyliosoma cantharus | reverse complement strand
CTCTCTAACCTGTTAGGGCTAGATAGTCATTCCTATGATGGGAATGATTTTGATTACCAACTTGCTCAGCTAGCTACCCATCGAGTTGTGTGTGTCATCATCTTACCCAAACATTGGAGTCTCCGTGCTCAACTAAGGCAGCGCATCTATGCCGGTGAATCTACAATGGTGTAATGATTCAATTCGACTCCCAAGACGATTCTCACCCAACTGGCCAATAGGAATGTGGCCCCGCCCATGACATTATTTTCACATCGAGAGCAAAATCCTGACACGAGAGCAAGAAATTGTATCGAGAGCAAAGACGAGAGAGGAGAAACACATTTTTTTTGAGAGAAAATGTTTTCACACCGATAGCAAAAAAATATATATTCGAGAGTTAAAAAAATTATTTTGAGAGACTATTTTTTTCTCAGAAATAATTTTAAAAATGTCAAATTTATTTATTTTTTAACTTTTTTAGTCTCAAATATTATTATTTTTTGCTATTGGTATGAAAACTTTTTCTCTCAAACATTTTTTTTTCTCTCAGATCATTTATTTTCTCGCATGTAATAAAGACACAAATCTAACTCCATAGAGGCAATGCTAGCTGAGATTTAACGGAATAAACACAAAGATGGAATTGGTTTCAAAGCCGAACGCGACAGCTGCAGTGTGGGAGCACTTCGAATTCAAACCGAATGACCGTGGTGAACCACTTAACCTGGACGAGCCGGTATGTCGCATTTGTTGTAAAACAGTAGCAATTAAAAGCGGCAATGCAACAAACATGCATCTGCACCTAAAGCATAATCATCCGATGCAGTTTTCCCAGCTGGTAAAAAAACTTCAACTAAAGCTACAGAGGGGCCGTCTCCGTCTTCCCGACAGTCCACAATCACTGGGGCGTTTGGTCAACAAACAAAATACAAAGCAGGACAGTGCAAAATGGTGCGCACTCACAGACAGTGTAGTTCGCTACATCGCTAAAGAGATGCAGCTCTTTAATGCCGTCGAAAAGCCAGCATTTCGACAAATGCTGCAAACATTTGACAGCCAGTACAAATTGCCTGGGAGAACATATGTGTCACAAACAGCAATTCCACAACTGTACAGCGTGAAAGACGACATACTAAAGGGTTAGGGTTATTGTTTTTGGTTGTGTGTAATTCAAGTGCAATTTTTGCTAACAGAGCCTGAGAGTCCTTTTTATTTATTGTTTCTGGTTGTTTTGTTTATTTAAAATGTCTTCTTCACATTCCAATTCCAATGTTAAATATTCTTTAGAAATAAAAGTTTATTGATCTTTGAAAGGGTGTACTTGCATTATTATGCCATTATCATTATATTAGTTGAAAAATGGTCTCAAAACGACGATATTATCATTTATCGTGATAATTTCCGGGACAATTTATTGTCCAGCAAAATTTGTTATTGTGACAGGCCTAGAAGTGGGCTTCCTTTTTATTTCAAATGGGAATCATTAACAGTTGACTCTCCGACTTGCAGCCTGCGATGCTTTTCAGGTACACATGAGTGGGTGTAGGGTCACGAAAAAGTAAATTGTGAACTCTAATTACTGCGGAGTGCGTTGCAGGATAATTGGGGCTAATGTATGTGCCGTGACTCAGAATTATATCAGTGCTTCTGCTTATGGCCCAAGGTACAGTAGTCTGACTCACAGGTTTTGGACTGTGGGTAATAGCCTGTGTGGCAGGCTGCGTGTAATCGTTTTCAAAATCCTTGCTGCCATGGGAAACAACAACAACACACCTCCAAGCAAGCAACCTGCATGCTGAAAATGGCCAGTTATCCTTAGACTAGCCTGGTCCCTCACAATACAATTCTAAACAAGCTGGAGGCTTTTCTTTTGCAGGGATTTAGCTATTTAAATGCCATGACCCACCTCTTTATGTGCAAATATATCACCAACAAGTCCCCCGGCCCTCCTGACATTATTTTGCAGGAGCATCTTGAGCTACCCAAGATGTCTGTGACTGATTTAAAGCAGCCCAGTCGGCAGGATGGAATGTAAGCATACAACATTTCTGCAAGCAAAGGAAATATCCATATGTACATGTAGTATGTAACATACTGACGTTTGTACAAAACATTTCATCTCACATTCACATTTCATGTTTATTACCTGATTTTCAAATCAGGAGGTGGGTAGGACCGTCGGGGAAAGCCACCACTGCACCTCGAGTCTGCATTTTTGTGTCAAGTGTGAAATTACTCAAAATTTGACGAATGGGAAAACAGCGTGTGACACCACCGGATATTTTCAATAAGACCGAGGGACATTTCAAGACGTGTTTGCAGCGACCAAAGCAGGTATTTTAAGCTGAAATATTATGTTTTCCTAAAAAGCCAGAGATTTTTGCCCTTTACTATACATGGATGTCTAACTTTGATCCACTACCTTGGAAAATATAAATATTCGATACTTTGCTCAATACCACGGGGACACTTTGACACAACACTGAGAGCATAACATTTTAGGTTTTTATTGAAAGACAAATACAACAAGGCTTGTGCACTGTGTGTGAAACACAGCAGCAGTTCATTTACTTCTGGAGGCAGAAAGGTTATGTGAGCACTGCAGTGGTGCATGTATCCACTCGCAAAAAAGGGCTAAGAAGGCTCGACACAACATGAAACTTTGCTCTTAGTATCACCAGGGTCTCTATACATGAGCACGAGCATTGATAACATTGTTTGTGTATACAGAGTTTGCTAAAAAGAAAGTTTTTGAACAACTCACCTTAGCAGTAGCTTGTTCTGCTCACAGCTGTTCTCAATGCTCCTGTTCATGTGTAGAGACCCTGGTGATGCTACTAGCAAAAAGTGCCTCTTTCGTCGCAATAATGCTTTTACACGAAGGTTTGACTCATATACATTCACAAAAAAGCCTAGGTTGCATTTTGGTGAGAGTTTCGCTTTAACAAAACAAGTGCAGCCAAACATTGCTGTTTAGCAACATTCCAGCTTCTGACCGAGCGAACTCTTAGCACGAGTGACCACTTGGAACATTCCAGAAGTCCAAGTTGGAACCAAACCCAACTTGATCTTGGATATGAGAAGACAATATTGGGGATTTCAGAGGAGGCTGGCAGCCCCTGTGCTAAGCTAACATATTCCAGACTGGTCTCTGCATTGATCGCATAGACACAAAATTGATGATGAGCCTTTAATCTGACTCCCAGTAAGGAGCTAGTCAGAAATGGTCATTCTCGCTAGCATAATGTCTTCATAATAAAGTTGTCAAAGTGTTTCTGTGCTGTTAAATGTTGTCATTTCATACATTTTAATTTCATGGCTTGCTGTGCAGTGATTGAGACTTGCATATCAACATAATAATTTGTGTGAAAATGCCATTGTTAGTTGTTTTCTTTTTTTCCATTCACACTGTTTCAGTGAAGTCACATGAAAAAAAAAGCTGATTAGCTCTTTTATACCAAGTGTATTAGAGAAAATAAATGAAATGTCCCATTTCTCTTTCTACACAGCCCGTGTGCTTGTGTGTGCGCACATGCGTGTTTGCAACGCTCTGTGCAAGCTTCAGTTACCATTGTGTGTAATTGCAGGGCGAGATTAACTTCTCTGTACTGAAAATAGAGATATAGAGATAGAGAGAGGGGGAGAGAGAGGTCAAAGAAGAGTGGAATTGTCATTGCTGTACATGTGTTTGTGTGTGTGCAGGGGAAGACATCAACTGAGATTCGTATCAGAAGCCACGATGACATTAAGATAGGAGCTGCTCTGGTCAAGTCCTTTTCAAAAAATAAATGTTTTAGCAGAAGCCACTTATCTCTTAACATGCACGCATGAATTAGTAATTTATGTTTTTAGATTGATGTCAGCTGAAGTCTCGGGGTGTTTTTGCTCCAGTAACTGATTCAGAAGTTTAAGAGCTTGTCTACGAAAACTGAATTTATTCATACATCAAAGCACCATTGTGTAGAAATTAGCATTTGCAGTGATTTGGTATGCTAACATACAAAACTCATAATATTGTATTGTGTTGGAAACTTGTAGTACTTGAAGTAAACATGTGTGTAACCCTGTGTTCAGACCCGCTCACAGGAGTTACATAGTGAAGAAACATGTGACTATTACAAAACATTGCACCATCAAAATGATTTAGAAGCTGTAGAAAAAGTTACATTATGTTGATTTAATATCGTTCACATTCATTACATTTGTCCTTTCGTATGCAGTAAAGTTGTGATGCTGCATTTGATGATGTTTGAGCACCACTGGTTGGCTCTGGCTGCGTTCCATTAGGTGCTCATGTAGGCATACAGACCACTATGTAACTAAAGCCAAGAGAAAATGACGGCAATGGACAGTTAATGTAAATGAGCCGCTTGGGTTCTATGTTTTCTTTTATATACTGCAGATAACAGCACTGAGTTGTCTTGAATGCCTGAAAGAACCCCACCTCCAGACATGAAAAAAAGAATCAGCTTGAAATATTACATTTTGTCTGAAGAATATATAAAAGACAAAGTTCAAATGAGAAATAAGGAAAGATGGTAAATGGTAAATTGTCTTGCATTTCCAGTCTACTGACCGCTCAAAGCACTTTACAACACTTGCCACATTCACCAATTCACACACACATTCATACACTGATATTGGAGGTTTCAATGCAAGGCACCAGCTGATCATCAGTAGCAATTTGGGGTTCAGTATCTTGCTCAAGGACACTTCGACATGCAGCTGGAGGGAGCGGGGATTTGAATCAGCGACCTTCCGATTACTAGACGAGCCGCTCTACCTCCTGAGCTACAGCAGCCCCCATAGATGACTGATAGAGCACAACTCTGACTACTATATACTACATTTTACACCCAGTCACCTTGTTTAAGTTACAATGAGTTTCTGACTCTGTAAGCATTCTTAACTTTTTACTTAGTTAAGTATAATATTACAGTATTACACTGTAATAAGTATAAATTGTGATATTTCAAATTAGGAGTTTCTGTACAAAGGCTGTATTTTTCATAGCTAGCAGCAGGGATCCATGTTTAATGAATATGTGAGGTTTGAGTACCAAAATCAAATCAGTTGTTCAGTTCCCAAAAAAACGTTCAGTGTTTCAACCAAATTTCACAGAACTCTGCATGTGAGTTTTTGAAAAACACACCCTGCTGAGTGACAGACAAACCGGAAAGAAAATTGATTAGCAATTCTGAGTTTGTTGAGTGGAAACCTTTTGAAAAACACACACACACACCAACACACACTCACGCAAACTCATAATTTAGACAGAAGAGAAAGATAAATTAGAAAAAATAATCTGGTGAATACTCACGGATAGAGTCACGTTTCACTGACAATGTTGAAAAGAAAAACATCTCAGAGATGGTTTTAATTAGGAAATTGAAGTTGTTTTCATAATCTAATGTTTGTGTCAGCTGGATAGAGAGTATACCTGGGTTTTATACGCCTCTGCCTGGTATGGACACTTGACATTAACAAACAAAAACAAGCTGGCCAGGACTGCACAACAGCAGGAAAGACAACAGTCATTGGATGACCTTTGCAATATAATTGTACATAGGAAAGCTTTTCTCATTATTGGTGCCACTAAACATCAAGACAAGTAGGACAAAGCAGATGGAAGCCCACCAAGAACCTGATTCTGTTCAAGGTTTCTGCCTGTAGTGAGTTTTTCTGAGTTTTTCCAACTGCTTGCTTATAGTGGGAATCTGTTGGGTCTCTGTGGATAATATAGACATGCTTTATAGGAGAAGTGCCCTGATAGTTTCTGTTCGGATTTGGTGATACATAAATGATACTGAAATTAATTAAGCATCTCCTCCATACTGAGTTGCTCCCCTTAGAGCAACATCACAGAGTACCCCAGGAAAAGAAAACTATCTGCAGAGGATCTTTTGTTCTCTCCATGAACAAACTGCAGCAATTTAAGCGTGCCTTAGTTCAATGTATGATGTACATTGTGTGGATGATTCAAAGTTAAGTTTTCGCCTGTGTCAGTTGATTGCTTGGTTGGCTGGTTATTTGGTTTATTTGTTGGTTGGTTGGTTGGTCAGATGGTTTCTTGGTTTGTCGTTGGATCAGAAGTATTACTCAAAAACTACAGCACAGATATCCACAAAAGTGAGTACAATTTATAAAAACACAAGTCTGGATTTAGTGGATTTAAATATGTTTAGTTTGATATTAGATTAGGCTCGATTTAATTAAAGGGAAGTACTGGGCCTTGGCAGAGTTGAAATTCCAGAAAGGTGTTATCATCATCATCATCATCATCATCGTCGTCATCATCATTATTATTATTATTATTATTATTATTATTATTATTATTATTATTATTATCATTATTATCATTATTATTATTACTATTATTATTATTGTTGTTCTGAGGCAGCAGCCTCATCAAGTAGTCTTAAAACAAACCAAAACATTTGCTGCTAAAAGAGACCAATCAGCTGCAGCGGCTGATGTCCTGGGCTATATTTGTGGACACACACAAGTACAAATGCTCACACACACACAATCTGGGTTGATTAGAGTGAAGAAAATAAAGGAGTTTTAATCAGCAGGAGATAATATTGTTGTGGGAGAGGAAGCTGTTTCAATTAACCTTCATACAGTAAGGGGTGATGGAGATACTAGCACCCATATACACACATGCACTCCCACGTGCACACGCACACACACACACACATACACACACAAAAATGAAGAGTCTTCTCCATTTCTGCCTCACAGCATTCAAACACTCAACACCAGACACACAGTCTCTCTCTCTCCCTCAAACAGATGCAAACAGACAAATACACACAAAAGGGATGAGCACGCACACACGCAAACACATGCTCATGCACACAGAGTACTACCCTGCCTTATTTTTAGCTGTTCCCCTTTCCAGCCCTGACCTACATCACAGCATGAATAAAGCAGCAGAGAGATGAAGAAAGTGAGCTCAGAGAGGGAGGGAGGAGGGAGGATGAGGTCTGGGAAGAGGAGTGAGGAAGGCAGAGAGGGAGGAAGAGGCACCAGCAAATCAAGAAAAATGAATTCCCCCCTGTGTGAAATGACAGTTCCAGTTCTGTCAGCAGACCTCACCTGCTACACTCCCAGAGGAGGCTGCAGAGGGCGAACACAAGCACTCACACAGACATTCAGACAAACACACACACACACACACACACACACACAGTGGCAAACACAGGGGATAGAGGACCTCAGAGCGACAGGTATCAGAAAGTCTCATCATGCATCAGATTTGACAGTAGATGCTTTTCCCACTTTGAATAAAGGCTGACAAATGCAGCAAGCTCACAACTTTGAATTATTGAGGCCACGCTGTGGTGACATCACAGCTCGGCCTTTATCAGGCTTGAAGAACGCTTTGGCCAATAATGGGTAATCAAATGAGCAGCTTTCAGGGTGGAGTAGCGCTTCAGGACAAGATGAAAATTGGATTCAGGGACTGTCTCGCAGCCTGAAAGCACTCGAATAAGTTCAATGTTTTTGATGTAGCAGATCAATGCTTTCTTCGCTGAAGGCTAGCGAGGCTTTGTATGCCTGAATACAGATCCGTCTCCCTTTGATTGTGCAATTCAACACTCCTACTGTACACTCTCCAAGGATGAAATTTGCAGAGAAAAAAACCTCTGGGTGTTGCATGTAAGTCAATTACATACTTCATACAAATTCATCCTGTTGTAAGGGGAAAGTGTGAGCTGAAAACCTCAAAGCTGGAATGTATTTACTAAGGAAAGAGGATATGGAAATACTCTCCTTATGCTCCCCTTTCCCCTAAGTGAAGCATGCAGGCTCCCTGAAGTGGTGGAAAGGCCTGTTAGCTGCAGGAATCTGTCTCTCTGCTGCTCACATGCACGCGAATACTCCGTAGACGTACACGCATTCGCACACGCACATACAAATTTAGACCCTTCTGCATAACACCTCCCTTGTGTGTTTCCGATCCCATTTCATCAGCAGTCAACCAGCTCATCTAATGCCTCCCTGAGCTCTTTGTTTTAATGCTCATACAATGTCTTTCAAGCTACATTAGGAAAAGCGAGATTATGTGTATGAAAAGAGGCTGCAATGTGTCATATTAGCAGAATAGAATGGACGTTAGCTAAGATACTGCTCTCACCGCTCTCTTTTGTCCTTTTTAGTTGTTGTGTCCTTATCTGATCTAATCTCATTCTTTTCTTTTCTTTCCTCTCCTCTCCTCTCCTCTCCTGTCCTCTCCTCTGCTTGGACCCATATTTTCCTCCTTCCCTGGCTTTCTTTTCTATTGTTCTAACTAAACAACACAACAGTTTATATATTTTGCAGGCAAAACGTCCTTTGTTTGTCTTGTCTTGTTTGTCTGTGTTATGATTAGTGAAGGCAATTTCAGGACCATTTTTGGATTGGGCGACACTGAACTGAGATTAATGCAACAGTGTCGATGCAGTTCATTGAGCTTCATCCACCCGCTTCATCAGCTGCTCGAGGAATCACTCTGTGTGTCCTGAGTGTGTCTTTTGAGAGCCACCCGCTGAGTTATTAATCTGCTGTATGTGCTCTGTTTGTCCTCAGATATTGATGAGTGTGCGACCCAGATGCATTACTGCCAGTCCAACACGGTGTGCGTCAACCTGCCCGGCAGCCACCGCTGTGACTGTCTGCCAGGCTTCATCAGAGTGGACGAATACTCATGCACCGGTACGTCTGCATGCAAATACATTACTGACTCACTATTGGTGCACATAGTCCATCTGGCATCGCATCATACATGTAGTTTGATATGTGATGGTTCAGTAGGTTGATTCGCTTTATCTGTAGGGAGTATGTTTACAGGTAGCCCTCCCATTTCCCATTCATTCCCTCGTTGTTCTGGTGGCCATTTTCTCCAATCGGCATGACACCGCGGATGGTTCAGAATGAAATATCTACAGTGTGTGGATGAACTGGCATTACAAAGTAGCTCAGGCATCCATTATCAGTGGAGCACGAATCAAAATATTATCCATAATTCTCTGATTTTCATTTTGTTGATGTACTATTTCAACAACTATTTGGATAACTTTCAATGAAATGGGTTGGAGACATTGATATTCTCCAGAGGATCAGTATAGTGATTCGCCTGACATATCATTGTTTCTAAATTTCAATCCATCCAGTGCTTTGGCTTATCACCAAACCCACCAAACCAACACAATCAAGACAGCAGCCTTAGCTGTTATTAGCAAATCTTGGCATTCAAACATGCTAAGCTAAATTGTGAATGCTGTGAAATCGAAATGTCCAAATATGACTTCACCGGACTTGCGGACCTGATGGTGCTGAGGGGCTGTCTAAATTCAAGATTCATCAAGTCCATGTTGGAAATAAGCTGTATCGCAGTATGGATGTTACAATGTAAAAGAATAATAATTACACCGTGGCTCTACACCTTTCAGTCATGGAACAAAGAGGGAATAAAAAAGTCTACTAGTCTGGTGGTACAGCAGCGGATACTTCTGTATCTTTTGCCAGCAGCAGGGTGAACAGACTGTGTTGGGGTGGATGTTGTCATTTAGTATTATTTGGTAGTTTGGACTCTCAAAGCCAGACATCTCACTTCACTGATATCACTGATGCTCGGTAGATGGGTGCCAATGATGTTCTGGGGGGTTTTATCCACCCACTGGGGAGCCTTCCTGTCCCGGGCCGTGCACAAACCATGTCAGTTTGTTGATGGTCCCAGTCAGGATGCTTTTTATTGGTCCTCTGAAAGTTGCCAGGAATTTGGCTCCACAATTTGCTCTTCTTAAGTTTAAGAGTGGCAATGTGCAATGAACATGACCACCTCTTCATATAAGAAAAGTTCAGAATTCAGATGAGATGTGAAAGTTGTCGCCGCTCTTTGTCAGTTTAATGTCATCTTACAGTCTTCACTCCCTGTCTGAAGTGGCTTCTAATTGTGTCAAAAAAATGTTTGCTTCCGTCAACTGCCAACCACATGAGGCTGCGAATGATGCTGTATTTCTTGTAATCTGCAATTGAAGCATGTAGAGAAACAAATGTGAACTGATTGGTGAATATCTCAGCATGTCCTTTCAAAGACTGAAAGAAATCAGCATGTAATCACATAAGAATAGGAGATTGTGGCCATTCTGTCATAATGGCTCTAAAATTATGATTGATAGTCTGATTTTGAATGTATCTTGCTTTCTCTACATCTTAGACCTACTCACAGCCTAAAGTCAAGACCACAAGTGTACCTGCTGTGGATCGAGCCATTTCCTGAGCGTACAGTACAGTGACTCCTGGCATAGCTGGTTTACAATGTATTTCCTCTGAAGAGGTTTAGAGCAACATGTTTCCTCCAGAGTGACTATGATGTGCTTGGTTGCTGCTCAGTGTTTCTCCGGAGAAGTGTTCTTTAATTAGCTCACAGTTGGCAGCCATGCAGGAACAGGGATCCATAGACAATCAATCTATTTTGCAGCTTGTAAACTGTCCTGGCTGCTGACTGGGAGCCCGAGGAGCACTCTCTGCATCTGCTGGGAGAGATAAATCCTTTCTCCTCTTCCTGCTTCCCCTCAGCTTCTTCTCAAGGGTTTAAGATCCTCGACATGAATGTGAAACAGAGTTAGCGTTCACGGTGCAGCGAGGTGACGGCTCACATTTCACACGACGCTAAGACGATTGCGCGTTAGCTTTGTAATTGACACGTTGAGCTGAAATCTGTATTGTTTTTCTTCATTGTGTCTGGCTCTGGAAAAGGTTTTGTGCATTAAGCAGGACACACACAGACACAGCGGAATCCAGTTTCTTGTTTCTCTGATTTGTCATTCCATGAAACCATTAGCAAGGAGAAAGTTAACTCACAAAGTCCCCTCTGATCGCAGAGCAATTTGGGTGAAATCTGCTTTGGTGTGCAGGGTTGTGGAGCTTTAACCATTAATCTTAATAGAAGGTACGCACCGATGGCAGTATGTTCTGCAATATCACTTCCTCATAATAATCATCAATCCTTAAAGTATATTTGGTGGTCTGTGGATTTTGAAATGTGGCCAGATATTGAGTTTCCTGACAGATATATCCTGTTTGTAGGGGTGGATAAGTAGCAGTACCCAGAACAGAGCCTGGGGGCATATACTCTAGATACTTGATGTTTCCGAGGGTATTCTTTGAGGGACTAAGGAGAGAGGGTGTCATATGCTATACTGATTGTAAAGTCCATGATGAAAGTTGTGATTTGTGAAATAAGAATAATACAATTGACTTGTCTTTACAGTGTTACATTGACAGATTGCAGATTGAAATGGTGCCAGGCTGCCAGCCGGCAACCCAATTGTAAGAATAAATGTTTGCAATGTACATTTCTGCAAATCACTGATATGTGGTTTTTCTTGAGGTTCAGTATTCAATTTTATGTTACGACAATGATGTGCTTATGCTCTCATTAGGTTGAGGCAAAAAATAAAGCTGGAAATTGTCCCTAGGTCTCCCTAAAATTTCCAATAATATAACATTTAGAAATGTTGAAACCTAGCCTCAAAACTATGGCTGCCTTCTCGACTGTAAATCCTGTAAACTACTGTCCCCTCCACCTCCTGATATGAAAGTCATGTCATAAACATGTTATGTGAACATGATATGAGACGTAGTGTAAAAATTCCAATATGGTTCACATGACCAACATATCAGTGGTTGCAGAAACATAAACTGCCAACATGTTATTCTGGACGTTCGACTGGAGCCTGACTGGATCGCCTGTCAGCCTTCCTTTTTCAGTGAGATTTTGTGCCGAGTGGCAGACAAAATAGCACCGTGAATTCAAGGTGTATAGGGAACTAATCTAACTGTAATGGTGTCATTACATTATCACCATTACATTGTGCGATTCACATTTTCTTTGTAATAATACGTTGAAGCAAAAAAAACTGATCTATTGTTAGTTTAATTAAAGTTAGTATTCATTTTGCCGAAAGCCCCCCCTCACACTATTTACTATATTATAAATAATTATTACTTATACATTTATTTGGTTGTTTCGTTGTCGGTTGAGGTTGATTAGAGCTTACCCAATTTAGAAAAAATGGATGGAATGTTTGTTATTTAAAATCTTAATCGTTAACGTAAACAGCTCTCAGATAAATGAACTGTAATTGAGAGCTCAATATTCAACTCTGTAGTATGCAGGTTATGTACTTCAAAATTGCGCATAAAACTCTTAGTCGCTATGTTACACAACCCCTCGGAAATCTTTACCCCACATTTCTTTTGAAAAAAACATCTGCTTGTTTGTGCATGAAAGCTCTTCACAATTTTAGAAGGCTTTTCCGTGTTCTATTTTTTTTTTTTTACGTGTATCACTCAGGGGGGAATGATCGCACAGTGACATCACGTACATGTCCTCAGTCAGCCGTAAGAAAGTCACCTGAACCGTAACAATCAAGCTGGAATGAGACAAAACCTAGAGACGGCGGGAGAAATGTGTTTGGTGACAGTCACTGACGAAAGTAATGTGTTTGTTCCTGCCTTTTTCACTTCAGGCGTGTGAACGTACTGTATGTGTGTCTCTGTGGACTTCATCCACACAGAAACTTACATCACTGTAGGCAGCGCACGGTCTACAGATTTACCCTCAACATTACAATCTGAGCAGCTCCTTCCTCAGAGGAATAAAATGTCACCTCTTGCAGCTTTTACACGACATATCATGTATCACCTTTTGCATTGGACACTCTCAGCCTCGGCTCCCTCTGTCTCTACTTGCCTGCCGGTGGAGCCTGTCCTTCGTGTAGACAGCTCCCTGTAAACAATAGGAGGCTGTGGTAATTGTGGTTCCACTTGATTTCACCTCTATGGAAGCAGGCGAGCAGCTCTGGGGAAACGGGATGGACAGAGGGAAGACGGGAGGTGGCAGAAGTGTGAGTTTTCTATACTTCGCCTTCACGAAATGCCACAGAGCTGTCACCATATCCGTGTTTATGCAGTCCGCATCTGTATTATCTGCGGTGCCAAGCGCTCAACGCTGCACTTTCCAGAGATCACATGTCAATCACAACATGTGTTCGTTAATAACAATAATTCAGGATACATTTTGTGGTTTATAAGCACAGAATAATAAATAAACCTTTTGGGCTTCATCATGTCAGTGGATGTTGTGCTTAGTGGTGCAGATTTCCAAACACATTTTCAATTTGCAAAAGCCAGTTGTCAAACAGTGAGCCGGCATCTTTCAGGTCCACTGGTGTTCTGGGGCCCTGGGGCACTTTGTAGCTTTAGCTGGTTGGTAATCCAGGATTTGACCTTCCTTTCAGGGAGTTTGAGGTGTTCATGCTTACAAACTTCGTGTTAATTTAAAAAGGCATCACGCCAGAATACAAAATAATTGAGATTTTTTCGACAGTTTTTGGAATGTTGATATTAATCCAGAATCATTGAAACAATAGTTTAGTCATGGATGAGATTTTGTTTTAGTTCATTCTACCTGTGTTTATTCCCTACTCTTTATCAATTTGTCTGCTTGCATCCTGGTGTCACCTCTGTGTTTCATGTTTTCCTCCTGATGTTGGTTAGTCTGCGTTTGTTCCTCACCTGTGTTACAGTTTTTGTTCCCTGCCACGTTCTGCTTGGTTCTGTGTTATGCATTCTTAGTTTTTTCTTGTATTCTCTTTTGCCTGCCCTTTGTTGTCTGCTAGCCGTATATTGCCTTACACTTGTTTGGATACTGCCTTTGTAAACAAAGCTTGCTTTTTGTTTCTTACCCACCTACCGCTGTGTCTGCATTTGGTCCTCACATTTTTACAACTGTAACAATTTTTGAATTACAATTTTCATTTTCCCTGTAAAAACTTTGTCAGGGTCTTTTCCAAACATGGAAAAATGTTTTCTTCTATCCAGAGAATAAGATGTGTTGGCCAGAGCATCTCTCACAGTAATTCATTTCTAACCCTTTTTTGTTACACATGTTACACTTTATCAAGACATTTTGCAGGCTTTTTGCACTCGGGCAATTTTTATTATTGGCTATTGGGTGAAAAGAGAAACCCTATGTAAAAAAGATTGAATTTTAAGGAAAAAAAGAGAAGAGAATTATTGTTTAACAATGCCGAGCTGATACTGCAGTTTGCAACAGCGTAGATGATTCCAATCTTTATGGTGCAGTGCATGCAGAGCCAAAGTGATTTCCCCTGTGAAAGATCATTATGATCTCTGACTTCATGTGTTGGAGGATAATAGTTGTCTGCCATAGGTAATTGTGCAAATGGCTGTCCGACTCCCACTGTGTACTTATCCTATGATCTCTGGGTTTCAGAGCAATTGTTTCCTGCATGAAGCAGGCGCTGATAAGACTCGCACTTACAGATTAAACCGCTGGAGTGAATGGGAGGTTTAAGGTCCTTCTTTTGGCACCGTCCTATAAATAAACTCCAACATCTGGTTCCTCTCAGGCCTGGAGATAAAGTGTGGCGTAGCCATTTTAAAATGGACTCCTCATCTATTAGAAGCTGCAGCCTCACACAATGTATGACTGGGTTAAGACATTGAAACTCTCTAATAGATTAAAGAGCTTTGTTATCCACCAGGTTGCAGCTTTTATACTCCTCTTAGTCAACTGAAGACACTGTAGTGTAAGATTATTTTGGCTGATATAGTCTATTATAACCATAGTGGCGTAATATATACAAAGATATACGAAATACCAGGTTAATGTTATGCATAGGTGAACTTTTACGTATTGGTGGTCTTTATTATGTTTTTGCACCGCCGACAGCTGCGGCCATAGTTATTATCGTTGCTGGTTGTCTGTCCAACCAGTTCTTGTGAACATGAAATCGCAGGAACAGAAACAGACATTGTGACCATATTTCACATTTGGTACTTTGATACTTAATCGGTGGCACCGCATTTTGATGCCCACCTGTAGCAACTAATAATGTAGTAATGGCTAATAATGTAATAACGGCTCATAATGTAATAATTTTAATGTAATAAAAGTTCATAATGTAATAATCGGCTCATAATGTAATAAAATCATGGACGCATAACGTAATAAGGGCTTTGCGCATAATGTAATAATGTAATAACCTATTACATTAAGAGCCTTATTGACACCGTTCATAATGTAATAACAACTCATAATGTAATAATAACTCATATAGTGAGAAAAGTGTTGCATTATCATCATTTTACCTCTGTGTGACTATACTTGCAACAACACACTTTAGTATCAATTGATCAGTCTAGAAATTGGAAAGTTAGTAAGATTAGTTTGCAACTAAAGTCCGCAAAATAGTGAGAAGATGAGTCTATGTTTGGCATAATTAGCGTTAATGCGCTCGACATGTGTACATCTGTAGTCTCATTTAGCCACTTGTTAGCAACCACCATATGTTAAAGACATGTAAATGCTTTCATATTCAAAGGTGAGGCATTAACTGACATATTTTATGTTGTAGAACAAAATGTGAAAATCTCTTGTGTTAGCCATAGACCTTATTTCAGGCGTTTTTGGAATTTTGGAATCACATTTCTGAGTAGAGGCGTGCAAAAAGCCAACAGAAATGGCGAATGGAGAATTTTTTTTTTTTATTATTGCAGAAAATAAGATCCGTAGCAAACACAAGTTTCACAAGTCACACATTTTGATCACAAAGATAATCTTCACAAATTAACACAATGTTAATGAATTTTGAAGTGTAAATGCAAAATGCCAGAAGTAAAGCTATTCTTAGCTTATAAGCTAATAACTAAATTGCTACCGCATGACT
>OMLP01039022.1:0-10423 GCA_900302685.1 Spondyliosoma cantharus | reverse complement strand
ACTCCTTTCCTTTGTAAGGATAGCAGCTTGGTGCTAGCCTGTTTGGTGTTCCTCAGATCCTCAGATTGGCAGGACCTTGTGTCGCTGCAGTGAGGAGAAGTTCTTTGGGCCTGCTGCCAATGCAGCTTGCAGCTCTCCACAGCTTGGTCCCAACAACATGCTGTTGTAAATGTCTTTTTTTCCACACTGTTAGATACCACTATATGTCATTCTGTTGTAAAATCTCAATAAAAAGATACAAAATGAAAAAAAAAGTATTTTAAAAAAAGTTAATCTGCAGCTGGTTGTGTTCTTCATCAGTCATGTGATGTCATTTGAGCCAATCCCAGTCTACAGACCGACCTGTGATCTGTGTTCTGATCTCTACAGGTCTACAGACTGACCTGTGTTCTGGTCTCTGCAGGTCTACGGGCATTCCGGTTGAAGACCTGCCGCAGACTGCCTGCTGCTGCTGGTGCTGCCGTTCCAGATCGTGTACCACTTCAGAGGGAACCACTGGGAGCTAGGCGAGCCCTTCTGCTGCGTCGTCATGGCAATGTTTTATGGCAACATGTATGGGTCGGTTCTGTGTCTGGCGCTCTGGACCGGTACATCACTCTGGTTCACCCATTCGGTGCAAAGACGCTGCGTAGCTGGCGGAAATCTCCATACAAGACGGCAGCAGTGTGGACGGTGGTGCTGGCTGCCATGCTACCATTGCTGGTATCTCGGCAGACGTACATGCTGGACGAGCTGCAGATCACCACCTGCCACGACGCACTGCCCGAGGAGGAACAGGAGAACTACTTCCTGCCATACTTCGCCACCTTGTTCACCTTCTGCTTCCTGCTGCCCTTCGTGGCTGCTCTTTTCTGCCATGGTGCTGTGCTGCACACCCTGCTGGCCAAAGGGTAGCGCTATGGTCATGCCGTCAGGGTTACGGTCCTGGTTCTGCTCGTCTTCATTGTGTGTCTGCTGCCCAGCAACATCCTCCTCCTCATCATCTACATAGATAGCTCACTGGATGGAGTCGGCGAGGACATCTGCGTCCCTTACATGGTCAGCTTAGCAGTTAGTACCTTCAACAGCTGCATTGACCCCTTCATCTACTACTTTGTGTCCGTGGAGTTCAGGGAGAAGGCCAGGAGCGCTCTCAGATGTCAAACCATCGTCTCTGGGCAACAATGTGTCATACTCTTCATCATCATCATCATCAGGCCTAAGGTCAAAAGAGACATCTGAGACATGCTGATGGTCACGACTGATGACATCATCACAGCTGTCAATTAAACATCTGTCCCTTTAAACTGAGAAGTTATCGATATGAAGGCATTGATCCTTGATCGCTTGACTGATTGTAAACTTCATGATGACCTTGTTACTTTAGTTTATTTTACATGAATAAAACGTTAAAGGAAAAAAAACATATGAGAAGAATCTTTACTGCTGTTTGTTTGATCAACATGTGAGACCAGTGATCAGCCTCCAGGATGCCTTGAGTACAAAATATGTTAAATTCACTAAAGTTTAACAACTCATCATTAATAAAAGTTATTAGAAGTTATTGTTAAAATCTGTGAGAATATTTCAGGACCACAGTGAAGTCAGTACTAAAGTGTGTTGAACTTTCACCCTGTCTAGCGTCCAGCAGGGGGTTCATCTGGTTTCAAAAAGTACCATGTTGACCCAAATATAGGACAAGGTTTTTTTTCGATGAAAATAATGTGAAAAAGTGGGGTCGTCTTATAACCGGGGTCTAACCGTTGACACATGCTGATAGTTGTCTGGGGTCGCTACACGACCGCAATGGCAGAGGGCGCCAGCTTATTGTAGAGACATCACTGACACTGTGGCTGGGGTTATCTGTCAATCACAGCGGAGAAGAAGTGACATGATTGTACAGAGCAAAGTGGATCAAAAGTGGGGCAAGTTAACAAACATCTGAGGCGGAGCTATGATGCTAATTTTAAGATAATGGTGGTCAATGCAGCAGAGGCTTCAAACAACTGTCAGGCAGCCAAGAAATATGGAGTTACGGAGAGTAACGTCCGAAGATAGCTCGTCCAAAAAGACCGTTGTCACACCGCGGTGAGGGATGCCTATCTTGGGGGTTTTGTCCGGCAAACTTCCTGTTTTATGTTGAAAATTAACTCTCCTCTCGTTTCAGGTCACTTGCCCTTCCTCCTGTGTCACCAGTCTGATGTCTCCCCTGATTCCCTGATTGTTTCCACCTGTGTCACCCCTGCTCATGTGTATTTAGTCTTTGTCTTCCCCTGTCTTGTTGCCAGAGTATTTCGTCTCGTCGAGTACATCCAGAACCTTGTTGCTATTGCCAAGTTTGTATTTTCATGATTTTTGTATACCTCTGCAGAAGAGTGACCTGAGTTTGTTTATGCTTTTTGGTTAGGTCTAGATAGAAGTTTTGTTTCCTCCCTTTTGGAGTGCCTTTGTTTCTAGTTTTTCTGATTCTGAATTGTTTATGCCTGTTGGTTAGGTCTTGTTAGAAGTTTTGTTTCCTCCCTTTTGGAGTGCCTTTTGTTTATAGTTTTTCTGAGTAGTGTAGTTTTGTCTGCTTTGGTTTTTTCCCTCCGTGAGACTGTTTTTTGTTGAGATTTACGTAGCGTATTTAGTGTTCAGACCAGTGTAGTGTTTTTCCTCTTTGAGTGATTTTTATTTAGTTTCTTTCTGTAATGGTTTTTGTCCTCATTCGCTTTGGCGAAGTCTAGATTTTCATAGCCTGTTTGTTTGTCACCCTGTCTAAAGAGTTACAAGGAACATCAAAATAAAAGCCTGTCAATACCGTTCTCTGACTGCATCTGAGTCCTCCTTAAAACCCAGGTCTGACACAACAGTAAGAGAAAAACTTATCGTGGTCCTCAAAGCGGCCGCTCTCAAAGCAGAGACTGACAGGAGGGTATGTGAGTTTGTTATTGAGAAACATTTTATCAGAGTCTTTTTCTGAAGATTAGTCTTGAAAAGAGGGGTCGTCTTATAATCAGGGTTGTCCTATATTCAGTTCAATACGGTAGTCAGATTCTATGGAAGCTTATGAAAATTTGATTTGTGATCTCAACAGAGCTACCATGGCAAAGTGTCCTTGTCTCAGTCAGATCCAATCAGGACATCTTCCTGAACTATACCTTCAATTGTCCAAATTTGCTCACTTCTGGCTCTAAAGAAACAAGATGGCGATGGGCGTAACGCCAAACAACAGATGACATTACCTCTTTATTGTCATCAGAAATCCACCTGGTTCTTCCAGACAGGTACACAATAATTATATTGGACGGATGTGGTTCAGGGGTAGAACCAGCGTCTTGTTATCGGAAGGTCACTGGTTCGTTTCCCCTGGTCTGCATGTTGAAGTGTGCTTGACCAAGATACTGAACCCCAAACTGCTCCTGATGTGCTGGTCGACACCTTGCATGGCAGCCTCCTCCTTGCAAGTTGCTTTGGACAAAAGCGTCTGCTAAATGTAAATGTAACATAATGTATTTCACTGATTACCTGCATCCAGTAAAAATGACATCGTCTGTGAGATGACAGGCGGTGGTGCTCATACTGTTTTGATATGTTTCATGTAACTGGAGCTTCATCTGGATCTGGATCATCATATCTACAGGAGAGAACACAGTGACATCAGAAACACTGCAGGTCAGATTCAGGTTCCTCACTTCACATCTGAAACATTATCTGGAGGCTGAAGAACTTCTTCACCAAACGTGGATCATGTTCACAAATCAGCACAGGTCAGAAGCTGAGCTGATGTTCTGTAAAGTCAGGGTGTGATGCTCTGGGTGACCAGCAGTGGGCAGCAGGCGCTCATGTTTCACTTCAGCTGTGTCTCCTCCAGCTCAACCAGTCTGTGTGAAGTATAAGTACTTCAGGTAAAGAAGTAGTTCTACCATCAAATATTTCAGTTAAAGTAGTAATACCTCCATCAAATACTACAGTTATAATAGTAGCACTACCATCAAATACTACAGTTAAAGTAGTAGCGCTACCATCAAGTACAACAGTTAGAGTAGTACTACTGTCATCAAATGCCACACTTAAAGGAATGCTACTGCCATAAAATACAGCAGTTAAAACAGTATTACCATCATTGTCAAATAAGTGTTGGCCAACACACTTATTTGTGCTCAATCTGATTTTATTTATGTCAACCATAACATCATGAACAACAAAGTCCGGTATCTCAGCTCAACTGCTGGTTCTTAACTCCGCCTGGCTCCTTATTCTAGTCCCCTGATTGGTCACATGAGGTATCAATATACATGTATTACGCAATACCTTGACATCTCCCACTTGAAGCATTATAGCTCACTATTCAAACTTTAAACTAACAGTTTAGTTGAACAGCTTAATTCCTTTTGTTTTCCAGACAAACAATAACATTTATATCCTTCCTATCCTTCTATCCATAACAAAGTCATTCATATCAGGATCAGGATCAGGATATGACAATACTCTTACATGTCCATTCTTATAACAGGTTTACAAACTCTGCCAAACCTAGTTACCATCTGGCCTTCAGATGTGTTTCTAATAAGCCCATTAGAGTCACCCTGTCTCTAGCCCTTTTTAGATAGAAAAGGCGGCACATTTGCTCCAAGGTAAAGGCGGCCATCTGCCGCCTTGTCTTTCTAAACGGAAGGTGTAATATTCCTCCTTTTCCAAAAGCCAACTCTTGGCCGCCACTGGGGTATACGTAAACAAGTGAAGTGACGTGAAGCACGAAGTTGGGCAGTGAACAGTGACAACGAATTTGCTAGTAGCTGTTTGGTTGTGTCCACTAGCTGTCAGCTACAGAGACCGAGGAGACACTACCATCTCCTGGATCTCAGCTGCTTTCCAGCTGCTCATTTTGACGTCTGCGGATGAAGTGATGGACTGACTGCTGTGATCAGTTTCCTGGTTTTAAATCTCCCCGGCTGTGGGTCGCACAACAGTGCAGGTCATCGACACATCCGCCCATCTCACGCAATTGCCGGCAAATTGACGCCTCGGATTTAGATAGCAATGGAGGCAGAAATAAGTGTACCCTCCGAGGCGTCAAATTGGCGGACCAAAACAGAGCCCCGATTTACCGCCTTCTGTCTAAATCCGCGGACCTAGCCGCAAAAAGGACGGCCAATTGGCGGCTTATTGCCCAGTATAAAAACGGCTTCTGACACAAGGCTTGTTTTGTTTTTGTCCCTCTTAACTCTGTGTCTCCTTCCTTAGTGTCTGAGTTCGCTGTTGCTGCTCTTGGTGGTACAAGTTGAAGGGTTTGTCTGTTCCTTCACACCTCTCCTCCCCGTGGCGAGTTCACCTGGTACAAACTCTGTGTGCGGCTCTCCTGTATGACAGACGCTGGCCCTTGTGGTGGTGGTTAAGTGCAGGATTTCCAGGTAACGCAAGTAATAGTCTGATATCACAATGTAATGTTTGCCTTTATACTCACATATGTCCGTGGATATCTTTTTCCACGGTTGCTCTGGAAGAGGTGTGGGTTGTAGTGGCTCCTTGCACTGCATGCGCTTGTTTTTCTGGCAAAAGTGGCATGTTTCCACCTTACGTTTGATGTCGGCAGATTTTTTAGGCCACAACACAGTTCCCTGTGCGCATTCTCTGCATTTTGACATGCCTTGGTGTGCATCATGTATGCGCTCCAATATCTCCTGTCTCATTAACTGTGGAATTACAGTGCAACATCCTAGTGTGATGGGGTCCTCACATCATCTTTCATGATGTAATAGTCTTTTGCACTGTAGGGGGTGCTATTCACTGGTTCTGGCCATCCATCTTTGATCAGCTTTTGCACACTCTGCAACTGCTCATCCTTCTGTGTAGCAGACCTGATCATATCCAGTTTGTGCTATGATACTGGCCAGCTGTGAGTTACAGCATTACCATGGTAGGCAATGATTGTCTCTGTGGTGTTGTTGCTGTCATTAATAAAATAGAATCACTACCATCAAATACAACAGTTAAAGTAGTAGTACTACCATCAAATACTTATGTTGAAGTAGTAATACCGTCATGAAATACTTCAGTTGAAGTAGTAATACTGTCATGAAATACTACAGTTACAGTAATACTACTGCCATCAAATACTACAGTTAAAGTATCATGAAATACTACAGTTAAAGTAGTACTACTAACATCATTAAATACTTCAGTTAAGTAGCACTACTGCCATCAAATACTAGAACAAGAACAAGAACAAGTGGAAGAAAAGAAGGAGGTGAAGAAGAAAAAGAAGAAGAAGAAGAAGGAGGAGGAGGAGGTGATGGGTCGACAAGGCTGAACAAAGAGAAGCTGTTCATCTGTTCAGTTCAGGAAATTGATCAGACCTTAAGTGACTAAATGGCCTGAGGTGAAAACACACACACACACACACACACACACACACACACACACACACACACTTTGATCTTCTCTCTGCTCACATAAACATCACCATGGCGATAGTGGTATTGGTATTGATGATCTAGACATTATAAAGTCTTGTGTGACAGTGTGACTCAGAGATATTATATGCTGGCCCCTCAACCAATCACAGCTCTCTGTCTTTCCAAACCTGTGTGATGTCATCGGTAAGGAGGTGGAACAGTAATGTAAACAAACCTGACTCCTCCCCCTGACGCACGTTCAGATATGTTGAAACTTTATGGTGTGTTATCTCTGATGTGAGCTTCACTTTCATCCCTCAGCACCTTAAACAGTGGACACCTGCCTCAGTTCGTCTCCTGGGTTTGAAACCTGTGAACCAACATGTGAAGTCATGAAATTGGAAACACCACTCTGTGATGTTTGAAGCTAAATTAAATGTGTAGCAGTAAACAGCTAATGTGAGGCTACAAACAGACGACATCACAGTCACATTACTTAAACGTCACCACCACTAAGAGTCTTACTATACAATTACTATACAGGTTTCTAAACATTGATCAATGTACAAGTTGTAAAGTCAGAGTTAGAGTAGTTTGTAAATAAAGTGGGCCTGTAAAGACGGACTAGTGAGGAGATGGGTTTTTCTGTTCACTGTGAGGATGTTTAAAATTCTCCTCCTGACCTATAAATCTCTCCATTCCCTTGCCCCCCAATATCTGTCTGACCTCCTCCACCCCTATACCCAGTCTCGGACGCTGTGCTAATCAGGCACACACCAGCTCTCCATCCCTCACACCAAACTACAAACCCTCGGCGACAGAGCCTTCTGTTTGACAGCCCCCACTCTCTGGAACACTCTCCCAGCTGAAATCCGCAAACTGACTTCTCTGACGACTTTCAAAAGAGATCTAAAAACACATCTTTTTAATAAGGCCTATCACCTCGAGATCGAGCCCCATCAAATCAATCAACTTTTCAATTTCTTTATCTTATATGTATTTTTGTTTATCCATTTATTCTTTGTTTTGTTTGTTCCAGATTGTTTAAGTGTCCTTGGGTACTGAGAGGCGATTTTTCACTGCCTGAACATGCCCCAAAACTCACCAAAGTTGGAATCTGGCAAATTTTTTTACAATCGGTTGTCGTCCTGAATTTTCACCACTAGGTTGCACTATAGTAAAGGAAAGTGCGTTTTGGATTATAACTCCCACATACTTTGGCGCACATTCAAAAACCTTATATCCACGCGTTCCCTGAATTGTGCTGAATCTCGTGGTATAGGCGGTCCATGTACTTTGCAGCCATTCAACTTTCGTTTTGAAGTTGACAATCGGAAAACAGATAACGAGTCATTTCCTGTTTTTCGCTTCAAAATGAGAGAACGAAAAACAGAAAATGACTCGTATCCCGTTATTCATTTTAAAATCGGAAACCAAAAAACGGAAAGTGACTCATTACTGATATTAGATTCTGTGTTCATGAATGGGAAT
This sequence comes from Spondyliosoma cantharus, assembly GCA_900302685.1. NCBI lineage: Eukaryota > Metazoa > Chordata > Actinopteri > Spariformes > Sparidae > Spondyliosoma > Spondyliosoma cantharus. Next base: position 2,576 of record OMLP01039022.1, on the reverse strand, counting down.
CGGAAATGAAATAACAGTGCCATTTTTCATACCAGATTTTGCTGTATGTCTTTTTTTTATGACCCGGAAGTCACCGTGTTATGCCGTGAAAACACTCATATTTTTTTTTTGCTAGGTCGCAAAATTTCGAAAACCTACTTTTTCGAACTCCTCCCAGGCAATTTCACCAATTGGCACGAAACTTTGCACACAACATCTGCGGACCCTCCTGATACAAAGTTCTTAAAAGAATTTTGATAGTCCAAACGATACTCAAGTTATTAAATAACAACTTCCTGCAGATTTCGTTCCAAACAGGAAGTGATGCATATCTCCACATTGGTGTGTCCGAATGACATGAAACTCAGGTTCCTACTTCCCCATGAGCCCCCGAGGCCCTGTGCTAAATTTCAGGCGATGACCACAAGGTGGCACTCTTTAAATTCAAGTATTTTATATCTCCACATCGGTTCATCGGATTAACACGAAATTAGGTAGAGTTGTTGCCGATGCCCTCCTGAGGATATCTGAGGAAGGGGTTACTGATCCGACACTAGATGGCGCTCTGGTGCCATTTTTTTTTTTTTTAGATTTGGCCCTGTGCCCACACCATAACACTTATGGAAATGAAATTCAGAGGGGTGGTATAGACTGGCCCCTGTAACTCACACACCAAAAATGACCAGCAGGTGGCGCTATTTTCAATTTAAAAGCGTTTCTGCCCCATAACTCCATCATGATATGTTGCACATTTTTAAAACTCATATCTACATGTTCCCTGAATTCAGCTTAACTATAAGGCCACACCCACTTTCGCTAAAATGAAAAACCTACTTTTTCCAACTCCTCCTAGGCAATTTGACCAATTTGCACCAAACTTGCCACGTAGCATCTGTGGACCCTCCTGACAAAAAGTTATTAAAAGAATTGCAAAAAACGGCCAAAATATAAAACAACAAATTCCTGCACATTGTGTTCAAAACAAACAATATTGCATATCTTCGCCAAATACAGTCCCATTACCACAACACTTTTGCTAATTGTGTTCCATTGCCTGATGACGCTTTGTGCCAAATTTGGTGCAAATCGGCCAATAGGTGATGCTTTGGTGGCATTCTGATTAATGTGAATGGAACTAAATGGGAAAATCTTCAATTCCTATTCAAAACTTATCCACTTACAACCTCTTCTTGTCCCTCATACTTTCAGTTACAGACACCATTCCGACTTTTAAAGAATCAGAAGACCTTGACATTACACATAACATTACTTTTCAGCTTTTCAGCCTTTTCAGACACTGTTTAATACCAGCACGAGGAGAAGACCACCCAATTACTAAGCAGCGGAAGGTGTTGCATGGACAAGCCCGACGGCAACATGTGTCGACACCAGCATGCCCCGACGGTAGCATGTCCTGCGAGGGCCCGTTCATCGCTCTTCACTTCTCATTTAGACACTTGTTAGCAACCTCTAACTGTTTTCTAAGACCTCTAAGAGCTTTATAATTAAACTGTGGGACATTTAATGATGGATTTTATGTTGGAGAACAAAACTTCTGGCATTTAACTGATAACCTGCTGACTCGGAGAAGACAGAGCAGGAAGAGAACAGGTATTTATTCATTTACAGGTTTAATTCAGATGATGTTTTCATTTCTTTGACTATTTTTGGTGCGAGTGTGAAAGCGAATAACCTTTATTTGTTTGTGATCAGTGTGTTCTGCTCTCTGTCTCTGTGACTGTGGATAATAAAGTTGGGGGGTTTGAAGTGACGGTTACTCTCCTTCACAACAAAGAGCTCTTATCTGAGGCTGGGAGCTGAGTGTGCCCTCTCTGTTGGCTCAGAGGTGACTGACCTGCTTGGGAGAAGACGTGTCAGACGAGGACACAAACCAGCAGATTAGAGGAGAGAAGGGGGTCGGTCTGGATCCACATCAAGGTCTACAAACCCACACCTCAGATGTTCTGTCCATGAATTCAGTTAATCAATCAATTTATATCAGTTTGACAAAAAACAAACATAAAACAGCTGGAATACGAACAAATGTCTGTGTGTGTCTGTGTGTGTGTGTCTGTGTGTGTGTGTGTGTGTGTGTGTGTGTGTGTGTGTGTGTGTCTCTCTCTCTCTCTGCAGATGTCTCTCACCCCAACAATCAGCTCCATCTGTCCCAGTTTTTACTTTCCTCCCCCTGAAACAGAAACATCACCTCTGCCCCCCCACACTAAATCTGCTTATGAGCCTAACACACACACAGACACACACACACAGACACACACACACACACACACACGCACACACACACACACACACACACACACACACATTGTTCTGGGATTGAAAGCCAATCAAAAAGCAATAGTAAAATGCCTTGGTGTGCATGGACACAATCAGCGGGCAGCTGGGGGGGTGGGTTAGGGTTAGGGTTAGGGGACTGTGTGTGTGTGCTGCTGTGAAGGAAACAGGATAGATGGAACGACTGAGAGGGAAGAATAATCAGTCCATCCTCCATCAGTCTGTCCTCCATTAATCCTCCATCAGTCCTCCATCAGACCGTCCTCCATCAGACCTCCATCAGTCCTCCATCAGCCTGTCCTCCA
>OMLP01039021.1:0-18043 GCA_900302685.1 Spondyliosoma cantharus | reverse complement strand
TGAGACTTGTTTATGCTCCCTTTACATATGTCTGTTTCATATAACCCTTTATGGTGGCATGGATGCCAAGCATTCTCATTCTCATTTCATTTACAACTTATATTCATTTCATTGTATATTGTATATATTTCCAGATTGTCTACTTAACTATTTTATTATTAATTTTATTTTACTGTCTACTTTAATATTTTAATAATATTTTATTTTATTTTATTTTATTTTTTTATGTCTACTTTAATATTTTATTTTGTTTTATTTCATTGTCTATTTTAGTGATTTATTTATATCTTTATCTTTATCTCTTGTTTCCATTCATGCTGTGTTCTATTTCTACTTTGCACGGAGCATTGGAACAAAAACAATTCCCCCCCGGGGATTAATAAAGTATTATGATTCTGAAGCATACAACCGCGAGAGGGTGCTGCTCAGAGTCAAATTAGTCTTTCCTTCGCCACCGTCCAATCTCCTCACCACTGTCTGTCTCTGTGCCTGGCTGAAGTAACATCTTATAGATGTTTGAAACTTCTCATCAACTCGCGTAAAAGTTCTGCCAACTGTTTATTGTGTCTAATGTCTGCGGACAGGTTTTGGTAATGCAATAGCTACACAACTGTCTAAGACACAGTTTGGAAACTTCACAGGTGTGAAGTTCAGAACAAAATTAAAGTCGAGTGTGGTGTCTGACCCATGAGTACTGAATAGTCATTGGTTGGAGCATAAACATATTGACGGGTTGTTGCTGGTGTGCTACTTACTGCAAGGTGGTTTCTAGTTGATTCTGGGGTGAACTAAGGAAGTAAAAAACAAAAGAATATGCTAATCTAAAAAATAGTATGGACAGCATTGGGATTGCAAACAGCTACTGCGGTGAAATGCACTTGTCTGCTGTTGATCCATATGTTCATCTGACCTTGTTTCACTAACTTCCAGCAGAGTTTCGGAGCTACAAAATGAGGAGGTGACACAAAGCGGTCCTTTGTGGATAATAACTTGCAACGCATTCAAGCTGACATCATCTGCCATCATAACTTTTAAAAGCCACATTTCAGGCCTCCTGGGGGGTGTATTGGACGCCCAAAAGACCATCAGAGCCAATGGAGCCGAACCTTTCGTATCTTTACCTTTAGCTGCTAAACCACACAATAATAAGCAGACTGTGGTGGCCACACCACCCAAAACAGTTGAGATGGAAGCATTTTCATTCTTTTTTTCTGTTTCTCTTATTATGAATTCCTTTCACACAAGGTCGCTCTGTCTGAGTTCATTTCCTCTTTTCATTCTGCTGAATGAATCCCTATTGTTAACTATAGATTTTAGAGGAGTGCAGTGTAATGACAACACGTCATTAAACCTTTACAGCATCAGTGTCGGGTGACTGCACTGCCCGAGCAAGGTCACAGCAGGCCAGCAGGAGGAGAAATATTTATGGAAACCTCCTCTGGGTTTACAGATAGCACACCTTTTAAAAACGTTGTGGTGCAGTGAAAGCTTTCATAACAACTTTTAAAGCAGCGATGGAGAATCATGGGTCACGGAGAGTTGAAGATATTGTTGTCACTCCAGCTAATCACTGCACACGATTTCACTGATTACCTCAACCTTACTTTATTAAAAGCATGTAATCAGTGAGGCTGCATTCATGAACATTGTGTGTGAAGAGTAAGGAGTTGCAAACCATTTACAGTTAAAAGTTTGTATTTAGTGTGTCTGCACAAGCTTTTTTTGCAGTCAGACAACCCAATCACCAGAATAAATATTGGCAATTCAAATTTCTGCAACCCACATATGTTGAAACTTTAAGTTTCTTGATGTCGCAACTTTATATTTCTTTCAGGTACATGTTTTGGTTCAAAATACCTGTTTTCTGCACCAGAAAAGCGTGGCTGGGTAAACCACCAATAATTGTTAGCCAATCAAAACTTAACACAGCAACTGCCTTTGCAATAATGACTCACAAGGTGGCAACCTCAACCTGTAAATCACACAAATCTATTACACCGACGTCTCGTTAAAAATATTTATATTAATATAAGTGATTTCACACACACAAATACTGAAATGTCGCCAAAACCACAGCTGAAAATTGTGGTTGAAAATTGTTTTGTCAACAACGCCCATTTTGGCGCGATGTTCCAAATTCCTGGCAGAATTTTTTTTTTGTCGCAGTGTCACACTCAAAAATTTCAGAAAAAGATCCTGTTTTGCTCGAAAATTCCGACCCAATCGGCAGAATAAATGTTAGCAAAGTACGTTTCTGCGCTTATGTTCTGTTTAGGTTAAGGCACAAAAAACGCCGTTATATCATCACAGTTACGCTTGAAATACTCGTTTTGGTGACTATGATCGCAGATAGAAACTGTCTGACTTCCCATGAAAAGTACTCACTGTTGGTATCCACGAAATCTGCTGGAATTATCTGCTTGTCTCCTTAAAAAACACCTATTTTTGACACAACAATAATGGGTGGGAATATCTCCAAGTGTCCCTACAAATATCTACTGGTATGATGCAACCACCTTCCCCTCCACCTCCTGATGTGAAAGTCAGCTAATAATCATATAATGTGAATTGCTAGCATGATATCCTGGTTACTGGGCTGTGGTTTCACACTTACAGATGTTGAAACACAGTCTTGAACAGAGGTCTCTGCCTCTTCAGCTGTCTCTCCCAGTGCTGAAATGAAGCTTAAGTTGATCTTCAGGTTCAAGGCTGCCTTCAGCCTGTTTTTTGGAAGAGATCAAAATCAGACGAGGCCTGGTGGCTGCAGGTTTTCAAATGGTCTCCTCACTTCAAAAGATTAAAAGACACGGACTTGTTTGTTTAGTCAGTGTTTGGACTAATTAATGATGTTTTGCATTTGCATTGATTTGATCAGAATTTTAAAGGGGCTGGTACTGATCGTGTGTAATGGTGCATAATGGCTGCTCTGGCACTGTTTGAGAGTTACGTCATGGGGCAATTAACGAGAGCGATCCATTAAGATGACTTACTAAGTGGCTGTCAGTCATTTGGACTTGCCTGATGCACGTTCTCGTTGGTTCCCTTTGGTTGTTTCATCACTCATAAGAGATTTTTATGTTCGGCGACCATTGCTGCTCCTGCCTAGTGTGAAACATAAAATGAATTAATCTAGCCTAGTAGTTTTATTGCCTCAACATAATGAAACGTTGAGCAAAAAGTGGAAATATTGTTTTAAATAAAAACAACAAATTCACCAAGTCTAATTGTAAAACGCCATAAAAAAAAAAACTCCAGTTACACATTCTGGTCGCCCACACAAAAGTCATACACCCATTCCACTCAGCCAGCTCATCACATTACTGTCAGGGGGAATTGAGCATTTTGATACTAGCCCTACCTTAGAGGTTTTTCCAGCAGAAAAACTTCTCATAGAACCACCCAAACGGTCTTATTAGGCAGAATATCCACTATGCACATAGATTAGGTTAAAAACCCAAATTATTGAAAAACGACTTGCACTCAGACCACAGGCTGAGACTGCCATGGAGCTTGCTGAAGCGTGCATCGCTATGTCCTGCAAAACCACAACCATCCAGGTTAAATATCAAGTTTTTAGGGAGTCTCGTCAGTTTTCTGTTCGAACAGTGCGGGTCAGTGTGCAGGTTCTGATCACCAATGGTTTTCTGGGAAACTGTTGCTTTAACTCTCCAGAGTTCATTCTCAACCTGACAGGGAAGCTTTTTTAAATTACCCCTCTGGGAATGGACTCATCAATGAGACAAACATAATTAAGAAACGCTGCCTTTGCTCCATGTATGACTTGAGGACTGTAATTATTATTCCATCTTCTTTTTGTTTTTTGTCTTTTAGATCTTATTTCATTGTCAAATATAGAAAAACTGTTGACATTTGGTATGCTAAAGGTTTTCAAATGTAAAATTTCAGGACTTTGAGATATAATTTAATGGGATGTCATTGTATCGACGCGACTTTTACGATAGTATGATAGTAAAACCTCCGGATCCAGAGAGAGTAAACAGAGGTGTGACGACAGCAGCAACAGGTGGCAGGAACTTCGTCTGCTGTGCTGTGAAGCCATGTGCTCTGCTGCGGCTTACGACATGAAGTCACGGCCTCTTGTTTCCCCCCGACATCATGTCTGATGAGCCTGACCTGATCCCAAACACCTGCCCGACCCAGTCCTGCTGCAGCACACCTGCCCGAGGATTCAGCCTCTTTGTTGAGCTGCCGTGGCAATGTGATTTATTCCATATAATTTCCTTTTACCGCTCGGATACTCGATCATTTTCTATAATTCTGTCTGTGTTTCAGTGTTGGTGAGCTGCTGCTGGAGGTGTTCGAGACACAACAACGCTTCTCATTGTTGACCTCACGGCCTCACAGAGTCTGGAGATAAATTTGTTTTATAGATTTCTCTGCTGTCATGGTAGTGAAGTCGAATGAGTAGAATGTAGAATGTGCAGTTTAATATAATGCTCTTAAGGCGGCCGCACAGAGTTTTGTCATTAGTGAATCACGGAGGCTGATGTAAGCTTGGATTCATGGTTTTCAATTATTGCTCATATTTTAATCTAAATGTGGCCAAATGTACAACTTGATATACGGATATAGCTGTTATGAGTCTGGTTGTTTGCTAATTGAGAAAGTTAAACTTTTTGACTGATGTTCCCAGCAGCTGAACATCAGGGAACAACAATACAAATTCTGACCCATGAATGGATCATCAGGCCTGCAATGATTTGCCTTGGATATAGATGCTCTGACCAATGGAAGAGCAGAGGGATGTGCTTTAAAGTTCTGGTCATATTTACCTTCAGTTTCATAAAACTGCCTTGAACTAATGCCACATTTATATTTCATGGAAAGGATAGTAGGGATGGGAAGGATTTTGGAGTGTTTATGTCATCAAATAACTAGAAAACAGTTGTGTGATTGTAAATTTGGTCATGTGAGGGTTTGAAATACAACACCATATGCATTAAATATGAGTTTAATTTGCTTTGGTGGCTAGTTTTGTGTGACTTCCTATATTGGTAAGTCATATCATCTGAGCTTTCAGAATAATCTGAGAGTCTCTTGGTTGTAATGAAATGATAAATTCAGTTTCATAGTCCACAAAAAATGCTCAAAATATAGATTTTTCTGTGTTTAAAATCGCTTGACAAACATTAAATACAAAGAGCCCTTAGTTTTCCTGGTCAGCTTCCTCATCAGCTCTATGTTCTGCACCACCACTAACAAGCCTGAAGCCATCTATTGATCAAAGGCTAAGAAGCTTCAGTAGCTACTCGCTCCCAGCAGCACCAGCACAGATGTTCTGCTGATGAAAGCATCTTGTACAATTGCATATTAACTACACTGTACATGCTTCGTTTTTAGATGCTTATTCTTAGCATTTCTAGTCTAAATATTCCAAAATAGCACAAATTGCTATATATTATATTTTTATATAGCTATATAAAGATTGCTTGAAAATCCCACTGTACATTACCTACTCAGCACCAGACCAGCCCCAGGTAGACACTAGCTGGTGAACACAGTGCAGGGTTTAGCAGCTAAAGAGCAGATATTTCAATTGGGAGTTGGTGGAGACCAAAAAGAGAGCTAAAAGAGTGTGAATATTGGACAATGATGATGATTTGAATTTAAAATATCATCTTCAAAATACTAACTGAAAATATGTTAATTTTATGATATAGCAGCTTGTTTGTTTTGCCCCTAAGTGGCCAAAAGCAATCAGCTACTGCAGGTTTAAATGTTTTAAGTGAAAAAACTAAAGAAACAAAATTAAACTGATTTGAACTTTTCATATGGACGGCTTCACACAACATTTAAACCTCGTATTAAAGTTCACAGAAAATATAACTGAGTTTGGTTTGTGTTGAGTCAAAAACTTGGATTTGAACTCGTGACCTCGGTATCTTTCGGATCCAGATTAAAGCCCTGAATATGACCCTCTGAACACTCCCAGTCTCCAGCTCCTGTGGCTTTACAATATTTCAGTATGATCCAGAAATGTCAGCTGAAGGTTGACTCAGCCAGACGTGTCTATTTTTTTTCCTGCAAACTGCAACCTGATCTCTTTGTTTCGGAGGGTGACAGCAGTGTTTGCTGTTGTACTTGAACAAGCAGCAGCAGTCAGAGCCATCGTCAGGATCACACCCTCACGCCGCTGAGAGAAACAAACTGAGCCGAGTGAAAAGTGTGGGACAGGCAGTTACAGTAACTCGAGAACAACAGACTACAGAAACTTTACAATGTTCACAGCACTGCTCCCTCCACACGACAGATGATCTGATTAGATTTTGGAGCAACTTGCTGCATTAATTTGCATTTCAATGTGGAAAAAACCAATGTCTTTGAAGCGACTGTCTCCGCACGCTCAAGAGGCAAAGATCAGAGTACACTGATAGAAATCTTTGCTCATCATTTGTCTAAATGAACAGGGTAATTAGCATAGCTGGTTGCATTTAATTTATCATTAGGGAGCTTAGCTGCCTCATGTTGTCTGACTGCGATGAAAGAACTGTTAAGTCAAGTTGTGACAGAGAGTATCTTCAATGATCCGAACTTCACTTCACATTTATGATTAAAAGGTCGCCTGTGGAGTTTTTTTAGTGAACAAACAGTCCTGCTAACATTCACAAAATTTCCTCTAAACAAAACACATCAACGTGTCATTGATCCAACAAAAAAGGGCAGTTCACACTTTACTAACCATTTACAAAGACAATTTTTATTTGAAATCCAGCATTGATTAGATTGGCATTGCCATGGCAGGTGTGAACAGGCACAAGACAGAAATGATCTTGAATGTAGCAGCAACCCAACAGCCAAAATAAATGTTTGCAATTTACATTTCGGCAAAATGCGGAAATATTGAAAGTTTTACATTTTTGATGTTGGAACTTTAAATTTCTTCACTTTCAGTTTTGAATTGTGTGTTTGTGACAATGCTGTGCTTATCATCTGGTTAAGTTTCTACACAGAAACCACTTGGTTAGGGTAAGGAAACGATCTTGGTTTGCTTTACCTGGTTGTTTCACCACAAACAGGGACAGAAAATGTGCTGATCTCATCTAAGATATCCTGTTTTGAAGCTTCTAAAGCAGTTGGAAAATTGTCTCGAATTGAAGTCAAAAATATCTGGCTTTTCTTTACTTATACACTTGGAATTTGTACTGACATCTCGTCGAAAATATCCAGTTTTGTTGCCACAAACACGGCTGGAAAACTTCTCATCTTGTGAATCTCTCCCATTCTCGAGAATGGAGATCAATAAATTTACCTTGGAAGGAAGCTGGATTAGCGCTTCTGGCCGAAAACACAGGTGTCCCCTTTGGGGAACTACTGGCGGAGGGATGTGGCTATGACCAGCTCTGACGACCAGTGAGAGAATTGACTGTTTGTTTGAAAGGCTCCTCAAGACACTGGTGAAGCTGCTACAGCATCAGTTATATAAGGACTGGACTTTTCCACATGAAAAAAAGATGTTTCGCTCTTTTCTTGAGTTAGAGTGTGATTTAACCAACTGGCTCCACTGGTAGTAGTGATCTCCTACATTTTATTTGATCAATTGAAGATAGCCCTTGACAGACATTGTTGGACGGATGGTTCACTCAATCACCTGTCAAGATTGTTTTTTCTACTAGAAAGAATTCTTGAGGACAACATCTCACATGGTTCTGTAACAAACCAGGCACATCAGGTTAAGAACGAGTAGTCTCACCGGTCATTCCCCCATCGCTATGAAAGACTCAGCCTGTTGCTAGGCTGCCAATCTTTACTTTAACTTGCATGCATTTACATCTAAAATGAAACTTTAGGCCTTCAGCAGATGCTCTGATCCTGCTGGCAGGAAACCCTCCAATGGCTGACACTTTGTTGTACCTGCTAAGCTGTGCGGCACCAATCAGTATTTATCACCCGTCGATTCCACCTTCATTATGAAGAAGCTTCATCGTTAGTATTCCGGACGACAACTTTTCGTCACAGAAGGCTACTTAGGAAGGAGCTGCGGCTCGGAGACAAGGGACTTGTTAACTGCCAGCCAATATGTATTAGTTCGTAGTTCTGTCTTTATTACTCTGTTTGCAGCAATTCCCAACAACGTCCCTCCTCCCCTGAATGCTGAAGCCATATGTTAATAAGAAAGAGAAACGCTGCCAAGGTTAGAGGTTTAAGTCCCTGTGTTGTTAAGTGATTGAAGACAGTCAGTCTCATTAGAGCCATTCACGCTGTAAACCTGAAGATTCATGGCACTCAGAGGTGCTTTAGCTGTTGTCATGCCCTCAGAACACAATTAAACTGCATGAACGTATCTCTGTATACACCAGTGTGTACTCTGTCGGATGTTAGCAGGGGTGGGCAAATACGTGAAGATCCTTTACTTGAAAGAAAACAATCTCTCTATGTAAAAAAATAATGAAAAGCACAGCATTGGTAGCTGAATTTTATGTCCTGCGACTCCTGAGGAGTGGAAACATTAGAAACCCTGTTCTTCACTAAGATGTTTGTTAAATATACTGTAATTGTCGCCACAGTATGTATACTACATTGGGTATCAATGAGACATCAACATATCAACTTTCCTGACTTTGGATGTTTATTTCAGCATGAACAATTTAGCTAAATCACATCAACAGGGATGGGGAGAAGATTATAATAGAAATAATAAAAATCAGCAACAAAACCCACTCGGTTTAGGGTTCTAAAAACCCTTTATACAAAGGAAAACACCTGAATTAAAGACCAAAATGATTTCATTAGAATTAGATGTGAATATATCTGAGACAGCGACCTGCCTGCCATACTAATGCAGAACGGACACAGGACACTTTCATAAAGGGATTTCTGTACAATGGCTAAAACTCTGAGGAAAGGTAATTGAAATGCAGTGCAGGTCACTCGTAGCGACAGGTAAATGTTAAACTCCTAAATCAGGCCCTCAAACTTCATTTCCCCATGTGGGAGACCTTTACAGCACATCAGCAGGGCGGGAACTGTTTTTTTTTTATCATCATAGCAGCGAGCAAACAGCTGAGAAAGTGGAATAAACTGCAGCTCCACCTACTGCTGTGAGCCGCATACAAACCATCCCTCATCAGGAACAACAATGGCTCATCATTAGGAAGCTTGTTTTGCCTCCTGATTGTTGGACTGAATTTGTACAGGGGCAACTTTGGACAATTGTATTCATCAGCCTGTATTGATGGTGGAGACATTATAGTGATGAGTTTTAAAGTGCTTAACGATCCAGATGCTATTAAAGTTTAGTTGGAGGGGAATGTGATCCGACTTTATGGTGTTTTGTCTGCTGCTTGCTCGCTCGTCTTTTTGTCAGAGACTATTTTTGCTTGCTGCTTCTCCTTCAGTAACGTCCTGTTCCGAGTCGTTCGATGTTCCCTGTTTATGTTTTGCTTTTGTTTGTGTTCTGCTGTTTTTCTGGCAGTGCTCGCTTTTTTCATGTCATGTTGTTTTTACATTTGTCAGCGCCAGATTTGCTGTCTCTCCCCACCTCTTATAAGAAATGCCAAAAAATAGCCAACTCTGATTTTTCCTTTTACTATTAACAATAACATCGTTTGTGTTTTTGCATGTTTAAATCCAGTAGCTAGTTGTCAAAAGTGTGTATACTTTACATTCTTTATCAGTTCCCAGTTTAGTTCCTAGAACCTGAGGTGATATCTTAAAATGTCTTGTTTCCTCTGATCAGGAGGCCAAAACCCAAAGATATTCGGTTTATGATGATATGAAACAAAAGAGAAAAGCAGCAAATCATCACAAATGAGAAATAAAAACATATTTGTGTTTGCTTGATAAGTAATTGAAATGGTTAATGGACCAATTGATTAATCGACTAATCCTTCTCAGCGCTACTTTAAGACCATTGTCCGAGTTTATCAGAATCATAATTTATAGACACAAAAAGCAGTCTCTTGTAGAAAGAGATCAACCACTCAAACCCCCTCCCTGTGTGGACTGTGTAGCTCTTTTTACTACTTCACCTGAATTCCTCCTTTGCTGCTGTAATAATTACTGAAGCAACTAGAGTTCACCACTTAACAATAAACCTAAATATAGGTTGTGTATTGGGATTGAACCCATGTTGAATAATTGGAGCTAACTCACCCCTGGTCGTATTTTCTGTTAATATCTGTCTGTCTGTCTGTCTGTCTGTCTGTCTTCAGGAAACGCCTTTGTGGTGAGCCTGGCTCTTGCTGACTTAGTAGTCGCCATCTATCCCTACCCGCTGGTCCTGACTGCCATTTTCCACGACGGCTGGATCGCCGGCTACATCCACTGTCAGATCAGTGGGTTCCTCATGGGCCTCAGCGTCATTGGCTCCATCTTCAACATAACGGGCATCGCCATCAACCGTTACTGCTACATCTGCCACAGCCTCAAATACGACAAACTGTTCTCCAACAGCAACACCATGTGCTACGTCGTGCTCGTCTGGGCGCTCACCATCCTCGCCATAGTGCCAAACTGGTTTGTGGAGTCGCTGCAGTACGACCCGCGGGTGTACTCCTGCACCTTCGCCCAGTCGGTGAGCTCACTGTACACCATCACGGTGGTGGTGGTGCACTTCATTCTGCCGATCGGCATCGTCACCTATTGCTACCTGCGTATCTGGATCCTCGTGATCCAGGTGAGGCGGAGGGTCAAGCCAGACTCGCGGCCAAAGATCAAGCCGCACGACCTCCGCAACTTCCTCACCATGTTCGTGGTGTTCGTGCTCTTCGCCGTCTGTTGGGCGCCGCTTAACCTGATTGGCCTGGCGGTGGCGCTGGACTCCAGGCTGAGCCGGGCCATACCAGAGTGGCTGTTCACGGCCAGCTACTTCATGGCGTACTTCAACAGCTGCCTCAATGCCGTTGTCTACGGTGTCCTGAATCATAACTTCAGGAAGGAGTACAAGAGGATCGTCCTGATAATCTTTAAGTTTCACTGCTGAGATGATACGCTGTGAGGGGAGGGGGGAGGCAGAAAATGGGGGGTCATTTTTAACTTTTGTGACAAGAGAAAGCTATTAAAAAACAATGGAAAACAGACAAAGAGGAACTTGACCTTGAAAAAGAGGGGGAAACAGTGCTAATGAAAGGGAAAAAAAACAAATAAAGGTACTAAAGAAAGATGACAGAGAATAAAATAGAAGAACTTTAATAGCTGGAGGTGTGGAGGAGGAGAAGTGCAGGAGCGAGATGAAGTGAAATAAATGATGCCACACAGAGTTATCAGTGATGCCTTCAGGGAAACTGAGAGAATTAAAAAAACAGAGCGAGGGATGCAGAGAGCATAGAGAGGGAGTAATTCTTAGTAATGTGTTTTATCATGACTTTGTTGGGTAATAAAGTCATAAATTATTGTTTAAATTTAAAAAAACATATTGTTACTTATAACTTCGTACTTCAATTTGATGTTGGATAATTCAAATATTGTGATTATCTTCTTCCCCCTGATTCATGTTGATGCATAAAATCCACTATGAACTAATTTGAAGACAGAAAAACTGATTGTTCTTTTTAAAGGACAGTGGATGATGACGCTGTCTCTGTTTCTGATGTTTCTGTTTCAGAAAAGGATTTTCATCAACTCTGCTCAGACTGCAGAGAGTGTTATCTTGAAAACATAATAATAGAAAAATAAAATGGTGCTTTTGGGAATATTGAGTTATGCTATACAATATACTTTCAAATTAAGGGTTGATTCAAGGTGCTACCCACCTGAAAGTCAAGGTGGAGAGTCTTCTTGACCACCATCCTGTTTGTTTACAGTCATTATTTTGATATTTTAAATGTGAAATTAATGATTTTTGGAGGAACAAGCCAAACTCTCAGTGGGGTGAATAAAGAAAACAATGAAAGGATTGATGGAGGTACAAGACAAATGTTAACAGGGTTGTAGTCACAAATGTGACGATGACTTGAGGCTCAGCAAATCTGGCTTTGACCACTGACTTGTGACTTGACTTTACCCTTTTTTTATTGAATTTACCAAGCCAAAAGATCAAACATTTCTTATTAAAAATGATAAAGGAGTGATCTGAGAAGAAACAAAACGTGACAAAATGTTGCTAAACAAACCCCAAAAATAAATCATGTCAATCAATGTGTCTGCAAACCACAGATATGTTGAAATGTTACATTGTGTAAGTTGCAATTTTATGCTGTGACAACGCTGTGCTAAAAGTGTGGTTAGGATTATACATGAAAACCACTCACTTAGGTTTAGGAAAAGATCTGTTTTAAAACAACTATGTTGGTCGCAACAAACACTGCTGGAAAATGTCCTGACATCTTGTTAAAATATATCTAGTTGTTTCATATGCTTCCAATTTTTGACACTGCTTGATTAGGGTTAGTAAAAGATCATGTTTTGCCTTAAAATACCTGGTTCTCTTACAAATGTTAAAACACTGGTCTCTCGCTTGGCAGCTGGTTAGGCTTACCTGGTTCTGTCACCACAAACACAGCTCTATATTGCTTGAGTGTCTCGTCAAAAATATCCAGAGGTTTCACGTTAACAAATTACTCAAAACCAACAGTGGTTGGCAGCTGAACGTGATATGAAACGTAGGTGTTAAACGTGCAAATTTGCACATATCCCTGGATTGTCTCATCTCATCTCATTTTCTTTCCGCTTTTATCCATGAGGGTCGTGGGGATGTTGCCCCTTTTTTCAAGGGGGTTACTGGAGCCAATCCCAGTTATCTCTATGGGCGAAGGCCAGGGTACACCAGCTCATCGCAGGACCCTTACTGATGGCAGAGGCCGCCACACAAGGTGCCAACTGCACATCAGGAGCAATTTTGGGGTTCAGTATCTTGTGCAAGGATACTTTGACATGTAGCTCAGTTCCACCCAGGGGAACCGGGATTCAAACCAGCGACCTTCCGATCACTAGTCGAACTGCTCTACCCACTGATCTACAGCCGCCCCCTCCCTCCTTGGATTGTAGAAAGGTAAAATTGAAATTCAATTTGAACTTCTTGGATGGTAATTTATCAACTCACTAGATGTTCCTGATGCTACTACAGTGACTCAGCAACACGGTGGTGTCATATAGAAGTGTTTTCTCTCTGAAGTTTGCACTGATATGTGTTCATGGGGAAAGTTTGTGGTGACAAAAACCGGGTATTTCAAGTCAAAATACGATGTTACCTAACCAAATGTTTTTTTTTTCTCCAAAACTGAACCAGACCAGAAGCGCAAGGTTGTCATAAGATAAAAGTGAAAATTCAACGTAAAGAAATGTAGCGTTTCAACAACAACATGTCTGGTTTTGCAGAAATGTATATTGCCAACAATTGCCATTCATATTTTTTTAAAAATTCTAACACTTAAGAAAGAATGAGAATTTTTTTTAAAATTAATAAATTGGTAATTATAACTATAACTCTGTTGTTTAAAAAGTTTAAATAGTTTTACGTGTGGTGAAGAGGCTAGAGTGACTTGTAATGGAACTGAAACTCAAAATTTACGACTTGCACTTGACTGTTAGTGCCAACATTTGGAGCTGAGACTTGAATCTGACTTTCAAAACAAAGACTTTTGTCCCACCTTATGGAGGTGTTTCCTCTAAAGCTGTTGAGTCTTTTATCCTCTGGGACTGTCTCATCTGTTCATGTCGCACGTCATCAGTTTCCTCTACCTGGAACAACCAGGTGGGTTGGACTTCTCACCTCCATCGCATCCTGTGTCACTCACTCAGACGATACAAGGATGTTTTCTCACATGTGGACCAGACTAGTCTGCGTGTACCAAACTGAAAAGAACAAAACCAGAGTGGGAAAAACAAAACACGGTGTCTCTGCCATTCAGAAGCAATACTGTGTCTCATTTCTAACTCTTCCGCACACATACCAATTGTTCAACACATCAGTGTTCACACGCTGGGCCCAACTCCCACATCACACACCCTCCCAGCAGGGAGCACATTTACTTTACACTTCACATTTGAATAGCAAACATGAGAATGACTCAGAAAAAAAAGAGACGTATAAATGAGTAATTATGCTCTGCTTATTCTGAATAATTTTCTGACCACATCACTGTGTTTCACACTCCTGCAAAGTGGAAGATGAATGTTGCATATGTATGAATAAGCGGGGTGTTGCTGCTGTGATAATCTGCCTGTGCTTCAGTCCCATTTGAATGAGTTAACTGTGTGTGTGTGTGTGTGTGAGAGAGAGAGAGAGAGAGTGAGAGAGAGAGAGAGTGTGTAAGTCTTTGTTTCATTTTTGTGCCAAATTGTTGCCAGTTCCAAACCCAGGGAAGGTCTTTAAAGTGAAATGTTCTTTCATGGTTCAGGACCCAGAAGATATCAACTGGATAATCTGCAGGTCAAACATTTGGACATCCAATCAGAATGTGTTAAATAGATAGCTTGACTTAGCATTAAGACTGTGGAAACTAAATTAAACTAAACTCTAAACTCTAAGTGGCTGCTGCTGTGATCTTGCTAGATCCAGACAATGTACCTGATTTTTATATAACCTGAGTTAAAACAGAAATAAAAGTTGAGGTTCTCGGATCTGGAACAACTCCTGACAGCCAGGTGCAGTAACTTCTGGAAGGCTTGTTTACAGATCGTTGTGGTGAAAAGAAAAACGTGTGTAAGTATGTTGACGTGAAATACAACATGCTAATCATTGAGCTTTAGAGGTGCCTCTAAGCACATTCATCAAGCTAGCTGTAACCCCCTGATAAATTAAGCTAATTACCTCCAGTCTCAAGATTTCTGTTTCAAAATCACTTTATTGCTTTATTGTTATATCAACTTTGTCAATCTTTGGAAGTGCTTTAGCAAAGTAAAGACATTCTGCCATTAGATCTTTTCGATTTTGATAATATTTTTCTTTTATTTCTTTCAAAAATATATGTAATATTGTAAGAAGGCAAATCATTTATAAATATAAGGAAAACGATATATATATATCTAGTTCAACTGAATTTATGGTTCAGTTGTCTACAACCCAAATATGGAATTTTAGTTATGTCTTGTACCTGGAGGCACTTTAATAAATGAACCAAAAAAATAATGACTGTGGGTCATATACTGTAAATGGTCTTTTTTTTTTTTTACAATGCTTTTCCAGCGCTCAAAGCGCTTTACAATACATGCCACATTCACCCATTCACACACACATTCATACACTGATGACAGAGGCTGCCATGCAAGGCGCCAATTTGGGGTTCAGTATCTTGCTCAAGGACTAGGGGGAGCCAGGATTCGAACCAGTGGCCTTCCGATCACTAGACGACCCGCTCTACCCACTAAGCCACAGCTGCCCACTGTAGGTCATTATGAAACTCTGGGCTAAAATCTAAGTATCTTTGTTAACCCAGGGCTAAATGTGTCACATATAAACATTGTGTCAACTGCATAAATGACTATATTTCAGTGTGTAGCAGATTCTACATACTGAAATAGACTCATTGAAATAATGTTAAAACAAAAGGTTAAATGTAGTTACAGTAATCCTGTTTTGAAAGAAATTGGATAATGTGCTCGGCTTTGACCTGCATATTAAAAAAACATGTCTACTTGTTGTGAAGTTTAAATCCCCAACTCTCAAATGGAAGAAAAACAAGTGGGAAGTCACATAGATTCTCTCAAAAAGCAAATTTTCCTGATCAGTTCATTCAAGAGTTAAAAAGTTAGATATTTAATAAAAGAATTAGTCTGAAGAGTAAAACCCTGCCTCCCCAGTGGAGATGGAGGTTAATTTTAATCCATATGAGCTGGAGTGAATAAATCAGCCCCAGATGTTGGCTACAAGAAAAACCTGGTGAGAACAGTGGCAGATTTAATTGGCCTACTGAGGGTTTAAAAAATACAGTACTGGCATTTTTACCTGTAGTGGAGTAAATCAAAAGTTTCCTTTTCTTCATCCTTTAAGCGCTAAAAATCAATGCAATTACCTGAGCTTGTCGTTGTCTGTGTGTTTGGAAAAAAAAAGAATATATAAAAAATAAAGTGTCTGTGTCTCTGGCTGAAGGCCAGCTGCTCGCATTGGAAGCCAACAGTGAATGAGAATGTACCCATTTTACTTTCATACGCCGTTTTGCACATCGCCGTGGAAGATGTTTCCTCTGAATGTTTGTAATGTTGATGAGACAAAAGAAACCAACCATGCCCTGGAAAACATGTCTTAATAAAAGAACGTTCACTGTGAACCGCCGCCTCTGTCTGTCTCTTAATTTACACTGATTCCAATATTTAATGTTGTTGTAGGTTGAAACAATATATTTTTTCTTTGTCATCAAAGAAAGACTCCCTGAAATCTGAAACTTCCTTTTAGCTTACTTTGGATGTGTTTGAAAATGTACATTGCTGATGCGATTTGATGTTAAAGGGATTGTTCTGTTTTTTATTAAGTAGGGTCATATAAAGTACATATCTATAGTCGTTCTATTTCATTCTTCCTGACCGCTAGAGGGCGGTGCTTCAGCACTGGATATCTCCATCTCGCATATGTGCAGGTCGAGTTATTATACCAACAGAGTTACCTGTGACCATGCGATGACGTAGGGCGCACGCCCCAGTATAAAACCCCCACGTCATCACGCAATCTGTTCCTTCTATCTTCTCGCGATTGAGGAAAAATCTGATAGCAGGTCAGTTGGCTTGCAACTGGTAGTCTCGTAACCTGAGGGTTGGTGCTTCGGTAATTCGTCCAGCAGAGACTATGGCAAGTCGCTTATTTTTTCAAGAGCTGTGTCTTCGGACGAACAGTGGTGATCTCGCCGTTACGGTTCGTACTGAATTACTGCAGACAGGTAAGTAAGCTAAGTTGCTTTAGTTGTTAGCCGATGCTAAGAGCCGGCATGTTATGTTACACGCTACATTGCTTGACTCCCATTTTTCGGTGGGTTGTAGAGGCAGTAAGCACGCCATTAGCCTGGACAGTCAGGAATCTTAGGTTACGTTGTCGGGCAGTGCTGAGTGCACTGACCTGTTGGGATAATTTTTATTATTTATTTATTTATTTTTTCTTTTGAGGCGCGCTCCATTACGGATGCGTTTGATCCTTATTGTTGTTTAGAGGTGCAGCACAGTGTTTCCGCTGTGACTGTCCTGATATTGTGCAGCATATTATTGACTGTATTATTCTTTCATTCGCTTTTTCTGGAAACTGTCCCACTTAATGACATGATGAGCTCACCTGTCTGTAACTCCTGTATGGCCCCCCTCCAAGTGGAGGACGGCCACGGTCAGTGTCCGGCCTGTCTCAGGGTTGAGCACCTGAGGACCGGTATATCTGACAACCCCTGCATGAACTGTAGGTTTATGCCACTGTCAGTCAGAAGAGCTAGACTGGCAGCGGTGGAAGGGGATGCTGCGCTGCTACCCGCATGCGGGGGCGCAGACCCGAGGGCACCTAGGGGACGTGGACGCAGACGCAGTGCGGCCTCACATGGACCTCCGGGGAAAGTTAAGAAGGTGGACACTTTGTCTCGCAAGGTGGACACTCTTTCATCTGAGTTTGCCCAGATTAAGGGGCTTCTGCTCAATCTGCAGCCTGACGATAGGGGATTAGCTCCCAGTAGTGACTCCGCCACAAGGGGCTCGCCTTGTCGGGACATTGATGTGCTGTCAACTGCAGCTTCCTGCAGTTTGTTTGATGATGAGGGGGAAGGACAGGACGAGGATAAAGACTCAGTCCTTCAAGCCTCTGATCTTTTGTCTCAAGGATCTGATGGGTCATTGCATGGATCAGAAGCTGGCCATGCCACACTGAAACCTGCAATTCGGATGGCTTTGGCACGCCTTGGGCTGGATGAAGCTCCCATCACAGCAGCTCTGTCAAGTGCTTTTTTTAGGCAGATGCCACAGCCTGCTGCCTTTTCAGTCCCCCCTTCGAAACCCTATATTGAAGAGCTCCAGCGCTGCTGGGCAGATCCGAAACTGCTGTCTCATCACACCAGTGATGGCAGGAATTTGGCGGCCATGCAGGAGGCAGGCAGCTATGGGTTGGATCGTATGGCTCCAGTCGATCCTACCATTGCCTCTTTGATAGTCTCACCCAATGAGGCTCTCAGACCTGATGCCC